>DWEI01005142.1:0-11059 GCA_018245875.1 Mysoria ambigua
CTAATATGTATTATATTAAAATTCGGTAAAGGTATATAATAAAATATAATTTTTATTTCTTTAACCGGAGAACAATTTGACAAAAAATATTTTATTGTAATTTTTCTTTTTACACAAGTGAATATAATTTAGGTAACTGGATCTTGTGTACGCAGCCTAATGTGAAGAAATCATTGCACATAGAAAATATCCATCGTTAACCTGGAAGAGAACTGAGACGCAGATCATTGGATAATGTTCTTACGAGATGACGGATATGCGTGTAAAGTTTTATTAATGAATTATTTTGATGAAATATATAACGTATACACAGTAACATGTTAGCTTTAATAAACGGACCTACAGTTTTATACTGGATATATTATACATAGTCAGTATATACGACTTGATACTATATATGTATTATTTACATACAACTACTTATATATCTACGAAGCAAAGTTATGACGATCTAGCGTCTACAACGATCACAGTTTATTAGGATTCAGTTATTTACAATAACTGAAAAAAAACAACACAGAATAATATGCAATCGACAAACATCTCATAAATAAGGATACTTCGCTGCATTAGATACTGAGATTGTACTCCACAAATCAAAGTTCCTATGACATAAGGCATTCAAGGACGCATTTGTACGAAGGTGGGAGGAGTTTTACAAAGTTCGTTACAATTAAAGTAATATTAATTATTACGAAAAAGGAAAATAAGGGTATTTTCTCATGAAGCAAAAGAATACCAATATCAAAATTTTATCGAAACAGCTAGTTAGAGACAAAGATAAAGAGTCATACAAAATTATCGTCTCGTGTGTAGATTGCCTTTGCTAAAGTTTGACTACCAGTGGCGCCGTGGGTAAATTTATATTTTATCGCATTCCCAATACTGATATTAAAACTTGCTCCATGAGATAATGGAATCTTATATAATATTGACATCAGACATCAGATCATAGTAATATAATGTTTTCATGCTTAATTATATATTATGACTGTTCCTGTGTCTCTCGTCGTCGACCACTTTTATAATAAGACGGCGACACGGCGACAGCGACTCCGCAGCACGGCCCTTGTCGACCTTCGTCCCAGCAGATAGATTATACAAGAGACTAGTGTGGCCGCAGCGCTATTTAAATCTAACGCTATGCTCAAAGCGACGGATATTAAGTACCTATTGAACATATGAAACTAATGACTTTCAAATTAAATTAATTTGTTTTATGAGTTTGTGCATGCGAATTTTATTCGATTATCGATTATATCGTCCTCGTAAGCAATTATGTGCTCTTTGCGAATACACTTAAGGATACATTCAGAAATTACTTAAATTTGATTTTTTTTTATAATATGTATTATATATGGCAAAAGTCAACGAGTCATAATGTCCTTGTTATTCCTGACAACTCTATTGTACTATCAGATATTTATTAACAAAGGTGAATATCTCCTAGTCTTAATAGAAAATAAAAATATACTCAAAAATAAAAATATATAAAAAAATCAACGCAGTGTACTCTACAGTACTGGCAGCTTAGTCTATCTAACTTTACGTTCCATTTAAAACATAACAACAGACAGAATATAAATTGTATACAATGCGATTATCGAACACAGAGATGTACAAACGAACATGTAAATATGTAATTTGTATCAACAAAAAACCAAAATAACATTTTGTTAATTATATAGAGTGACATTATAATACGACGGTTCCAGATGTTTCTGTGCACAGTCTTGTAATGGAACGTCGGTGACAGTGTGATAGGTACGACCCGAATTTTATACAATTTTATTTACACTTATAACTTTGAATCGGCTTTAGTTTTTAGGGTTATCCATCGAGTACAAACTTTAATGAAAAGTTAAAATTTATATAAGATTGTATATATTTTCATATGCTTATTATAAATGGTGTCAACCCTGTCTGGTGCCGCCAACTACGTGGGCTTATGTAAATATTCAACAAACATTTAACCAACAAGTAATATGTACATTGTAGTGGGAAAGTGAATGAGATATATTACTTAAGAGCAAAGTAAAGGTTCCGGAGTTCGTTTCCTTGAAGTAATGAATGTACAGTATGTTCAACAATTATTATTTTGGAAGTCTGCAACAACAATTTGTGTTTACAATAAACACATGTATGCTAAGACTGTCGGTGGTGCTCGGTCGTGCCCGCTAGTGTCTGGCCAGCTGCTCGATGGCGTGGTGCGAGTCTATCCTGTTCATGTTGGCCTTGAGCTCGTCGCGGGGCGGCGCGGGCGGCGCGGGCGGCTCCGGGTACGACAGGTCGAAGTTCGATATGGATTTTAACTTATCCGCGCCCTTGAGGCCCGACTGAAGTGATTTCGACGCGAATATCTTGTCCGCTTCTATGGGAGAAATAAAAAAAAATATTATGAGCAGGTCACATAGACACCGGCTGATGGGGTAGGCAGAAGCAAAATTGGTAAGCGTGTATGTCAAGAAAGTAAAAAATATTCTGGACTCGGTGTTCTATACCTGCTTAGAAGGGGAATATTATGGGCGGCTCGCGGTGAATTAAACATATTAATTACGGACCTAGTTTGACCGTCTGATAACAATAACACGACCAAAATTGACCCGACCGTATGGTGCCCTGAAAGTATTCGTGTCGGGACGTGTCCGGCGCTTCCCCCAGCTCTCGCAGGGAAGCCGCTATACGAAATGAAATATGTTTGCGACGGGCTTGCGAGGTTTGTTCATATTTATCCGACCTGTGACAATTTAAGGGTCTCATTCTTTAGTTCTCCGAGAAAATAAATTTACGCAGCGAACAAAGTATTTACTATAATGCTAGTGTTAAAAATAAATGAAATATGACAGAGGCGCCGTGAATAGGGAGGGTAAAGATTTATTCCGTTCTCGCAGTTGAGGGCGCCACTAGCGCAGGGTGGTCGTTCGTTGTGTCGAAACAATGTTAATTCAGGATATCCATTTACCTTACGCTTTCCTTCATTTGTTCCACGGACAGCATGAAAATATAATTAATATATAACAGACAAACATATAAGCCATATGTACATAACAGACAAACATATTAGCCATATATACATATTATTTGTATGATATTATATATTATTAAATATACACTACGATATAAAGCAACAAAAATTTTTGTACAATACATAACAAAAAATAAAAAAATTGTTTATTAGTCTGACAAGCACAATAATTACAAAAGTGAGATTTCTCCTGGTAAGTTTATATATAAATATAGGTTATATTGTGAGGCTCCCCTCCACCTCATGTGCGGCGTTTATGTACAGTTGAAGTACATGTATTTATACAGAGAATAAATTCAATTATTATTCACCCGCGGATGAGTCCAGGTTCTTATCTCGTTCAACGGCGTCGTCCTTGTGGTCCCGGGGCTCCGACGAGGACCTGCCGGGGCCGAGCGTCATCCCTAGTACTCTATGCGAACATAAAAAATACAATTTAATATAGAAATTAATATTTTAGAGTAAATTTACTAAGTATATAACGTTTTTTTCACGACATCACTGTAACATCCTCAGGCATTACTTTACATTTTGCATCGGAAAAAATTAAAGAAATATGAGGAATAATACAATAAATTTGAATAAATATATAGACGGGAGATATAATCGTAGGCCCGGCAAGCATCGTTCGGTAGGAGGGCGTGGGCGCGCGCTCACCGCGACGTGCTGAGGTCGCCGAAGGGCGTGCCGGGCGAGCGCGGCGGCGACGCGCGCGCCGCGCTGGCCGCCGCCCAGCCCTCCGCCACCAGCACCTCGCCGACGTCCACGGGGCCCGCTGCTCCGCGCCGCCACATGTGTGTCAGTGCTTATCATCATTTCTGCTGTCGTTGAAACTCTCTTACGTATCTCGCCCAAAGTCAAGTGTGTCACCGTTCGATTGCCCAGTGAGGGAATGGGGTGGGTGAGAAATGTTATGTATTTGACAAATAGAGGTACCTCCTGCCCCAAATGAAATACTAGAAATTGATTTTTTTTTCTATTTATATATGCCTTATAAACGTAACGTAACGTTTATTTAGGCCTTATCATTTGATTTTCCAGAAAAAGAACGGAACTTTTGGTTATAACATTGTATACAAAATAAATAATAGTACGCTAAAACAAGTGAATCAAATCCGCGACTTGCGCATTTATCGATGTGTAGTTTCAAGTTGTTACGTTTGCTCTGGTCAGCCATCTGTGCAGATCGTATTACACCTTCAACGATTCACTTGTGACTGTCACCCACTTCGACACTTTTAAAATAGTCAGTAAGTGACGATTTGAGTGTTGCACATAATTGGTGGTACCGAAGATTAAGATATTAAATAATATAGGACCTAAATGTGGTCCCTGTGGAACTCCACCAGTCGTTTAGTATGCTGCAGAAGTAAAACCATTAAGGACGTCTGTTGATATTATATTTTCAACTGCACCAATTTAAAAGACTATTTCTAATACCCAAATATAAAATTTCGTCAATAACAGTGGCTGATTAGGTCAAACGCTTTGCTAAAATCGGTATAAACAGCAACGATAGATTTAGACGCATTATCATAAAAAAAAGAAAATTGGTAAACGTTGATTTATTAATCAAAAAACCGAGCTAATCCCCGGATATATTTTGCCCTTTTTGCAGTTTGTACTTAATGTATATTCAAATTCATGTCTTCACACTCACTGTTGACGATTTCATATATAGAAATACTCCTCATTTTATAATATTAAATTTAAAAGTTTCAAAAATTAAAATATCATGACTGGTTAAGTAAACCAAATAAATGTACGATGATTTCGGTTGAGTTGTATTTGGCTACAATGTTTGATACCCGACGGGGATGGGCTGCAACCCTTCCCCACCTCTGCTTGACGAAACCATTGACTGACCTAACATATCTACACATATATTTAACATACCGTCCGTGTTATCGTATAACTTAATGCCGGGAATTTCTTTCTCCTTGCCGTCGATGGCGGCCGTCTTCTTATATGTGCATGTCTTCGAAACCAAGGGCTTCCACCTGGCCACCTGACGAGGAATGGAAATAACAAAATACCGATAAGCGTGTTACAATTATATTTTTTAATAAAATTTGGTAAATATGTAAGTCGGTTTTAAGATTCGCTAATCAGTTAGTTATGTCATTCATTCACTACAGTTAGTAAAGTTATCGGCCACACCTGGTCTCTAATATAGATCTTCTCACATAGTTCGGACGAATATACTGAGGCTATGAGTGTATAGTACACACTGTATACACTGTATACGAGCAGGGTGTACCTGTGTGAGCTCCTCGAAGCGCTCCACGGCCTGCGGGTGCCAGCGCGCCGCGCCGCCCGCCGCGCCGCCCGCCGCGCCGCCCGCCGCGCCGCCCGCCCCGCCGCCCGCCGGCCGCACGCCCGCCAGGAAACACTCCATGGCCTTCGGAACACCTCAGACACATCGTCATCTATTCTTATCCCCTATTCGTCATAGGTCTCTTTTCACGATGAGAACTTTCTAATACCTATGACGGGACAGCCTGTTGTAGTGGCTTAGTACGGCTTGGCAGACATTCAACTCAAGTTTTTTTACGCCATAACAATGTTAGCGGTCTAGTGATTTTATATCAACTTGGCATTGTAACTATAAAATAAAAATAATTTATTCTAATTAAAATTCATTTTACTAACTAGTTGACCGAGACGATGAGGGTAAGTCAAGGAATAATACAAGTATCGAACCTGGAACCGCAGTCTCAGCAGATCGGCCCGCAGCTCGCACAGCTCGTGCGTCGCCACGTACTCGCTGTCGCCGTAGTCCAGGTAGAACACATCAGCAACCTGAGCATGAGGCCTTTACTGATTATAAATAGGAATAAAAAATATAGCATTTTATACAAACGCTTTTATTATATATATTCATAAAATAATAAAAGAGTCTGACGTGTTCGAGCATCACTGAATAGATTTCAATTCAGTCTCCTAAGTTACATATCTCATATATCTTCTTTTAATACTAAATTATTAAATCACTGCTTCATTGACTGGCATCCTCATACATCTCTGCATGCTTCTTGGAAGATTACAGTGAAGATGTTAGGACGATTATTAAGTACTAAGTCTGCAGATACCATCGCTTGTATTAATATACAGTGTAGGACGTAGAGTTTAGAAAAAAGTAGAGTGTAGAAGGTAGTGTGTAGAACGGAGACTGTTGGGCGTAGAGCGTAGAGTGTAGACTGCTGAGTGTAGAGGGTAGAGTGTTAAGCGTAAAGTGTAGCGCGTACGACGTAGACGGTAGCGTGGAACGTAGACAGCTGAATGTCGACTGTACAGCATAGACATTAAGGCATAGTGTTGAGTGTAGAGCGTAGAGTGAAAGGCGCGTCGCGTAAACTGTACAGCGTAGCGCGTAGAGTGTAGGGCGTAGACTGTGGAACGTAACATGCGATGCATAGAGTGCGCATAGAAGAGAGAGCGTGCGCGTAGAGCGTAGTCGTAGACCATTGAGCGCAGGATGTAGAGAGCGTAATGTGGGGGGTGGCGTGGAGCGCGCAGCGGGCACCTGGTGCGTGGCGTCGAACTCGTTGGGGCGGATGTCGTGCACGCGCGCGCGGTACCAGCGCCCGTCGTGGCGGAACACGGCCGCCACCACCTGCCCCACGGCCACGCTGCGCAGCTGCGGACAGCCGCACGCTTACAACGCTCGCCTCGCACGGACTCCATCTTTATAGTCAGCCTCAATTTTCATTACTATATTAATTTTTTATGCGTTCAGGTTTACACACAAAGGTCGTTTATATAATTAACATGTACTTTTAGTAATATATACCTGTAGTGCACTAGCTGACTGTTCTTCGTAGCACACTTTCTGCCTAGTTCCAATCATATCAATGTCTCAATATATTGCTGTGAATGTTAATCCCTCAATGAAACATTGAAAACATTTGCAATTGAGTCAGCGTTCAGTGATCAAAATATTAACACCAAACCGACTTCTAAATAGCACTAGAACCTCAGGCGAGGTCCGCAGTTTCCGAAATGTACCTACGTATAACAAACACCCCAGTCAAAAGTCCATACTCACAGCGTGGGCGCTTCTATTCTCCTTGTTGCCGTAGTACGCGGTCATGTGGGAGACCAGCTCGTCCAGCTGAGCCACCTGCGGCCCCACGAATTGAACCCAGAACCGTGACGGCGACGACACGGCCGACACGTACACCTCGATGGTCGACGCTGCCGCTTCTGCCGCCGAATCAAATGGCATATTACTTTTTTATAGTATGCGATTTAGGATAGGGTTGCCATATATCTAAAATTCAGTGAAGTTCTTGTTGGAGGCTACAGTCGACACAGAAAACTAAATTTGTAAATTTTATCATGAAAATAAAATTGAAATCGCTTTAAATAACTGATCAAAAAAAAACAAATTTTACACCGTCCCTCATTTTCTAAACGCCATTATACCCACAATTATACAAATACATACACTTCACCTTATAACAAATACATGCATGTACATACAAATAAATAAATAGGAATAACTATGACTGTCCTATTCTTGGTAAAACTGATAGGTTCAATTTACACTTAAATACCATATTAAGTTATATTTCCAATGACTAAAGTACAAATTTGTATACAGAAAATATAAAGTCGCGAGGCAACTCGCCAGTGGGTGTCACGACGCTATGCTTCGAATCTAAGCTAGTAGATAATGTGTCGTTGAGAAGCAGTCTGATAATGATCAGTGTTGCCAACATTGTGTTACAAATTTCCTTTTTCAATAGAATTTTATTTCAAAGTGTCGTATATTTTATTTGCGGTGTAATAATATATATGTAATTAAAATGGTGCAAATAATACCACACATCCACACACCCAGCACACAAAATTACACACGGTGCTAAACACAACGGTAAACACAAACACGAATAAACATTACGTCACTATACAATTTAAAAAAGGAACGATTTTAACTACGAAAAGCTAGGGATCACAAATATAAGGTACATAGATAAATAATATCATAAGCAGTATTGTTTATTTAGGGAAAATAGCTACACTTCGCATTCATAATATATGTGTAGGCAAAATAAAAATAACGAGAACACGTGGCTGCACGACGCACCACCACTCAAAATACCGCCTTCATTACGTCATACTCTTTGTCGCTAATTTACTTTAAAATAGACTTTCAATATGCTAAGTACGCGTACCGTTTGTAATGTGTTTTATATAACTCTAAACAATATAGCCACAGAGAGTAGACATTGTGATACAAAGATAATTCATACATAATAAATAAATATATTTAAATGCATGGCAAAAATAAAGTCTACCTACACCTTTCCAGAAAAAAATGCAATATATAATCTCACCGGATGGAAACTCTTCCTCAGTCATTTCTAAAACAACATATATATAAACTCTTAACACGGTAATATTTCCATATGCAGTGAATATTCCTATAGTACATAACTATTTCATTATTTTTCGTTATAAAATAAATTATAAGGAAAAATTATTGAAATTCATTTATATAACAATTACAAAAAAACTTATGTCATTCCTTACGGAGTCCAAGGAGCAGTGTATATTTCTAACCTAAAATGAATACACTTCCTAATTTAAAAAAAAAAAAACTCCAGCATCGCCACCTAGCGGCGGCCAGGGCGGACAGGGGTCATGCTGTTAGCCATTCTTACCGGGGCGCATGCACTTGGCGTGCCTGACGTCACCTGTCGGCTCGTCGCGCGGCGGCGGCGGCGGCGACGGCGCCAGCCGCGGCCGCTTCGCCTGCTCGATCTCGCGGCGACATTTCTCTAGCGACACCTGACACAAACACAACCGAGCCGTTCCAACCGAGAATGTTTCACATGTGTCGTTTGTACCAGTTGATTCAGCATCAAGAAAGAAGTAATACTTCAGCGTGCACATTATGAATGATAGTCGTCATGTATTTATTAAAGAAATACCATGGTACCCCCCAATGAGAATTCGTTAATAAATTTATTGAACTGCTAACCGCTCGCTCCTGCAAAGTTTATAGGGGCCACAATACTCACACAATTCAATATGAGACCTTTTGCAAGTTCGATCTGCTCCTTGGTGCCGCGGAAGTTGACCTGCTTCTGGCCGTTGCTGTCGCCGGCCGTCTCGAGCTTGACGCGCGCTCCGCTCCTGTGGCTGATGTCGTTGATGTTTTCCCCACCGGTTCCTTATAAATGTGGCAATATACATAAACATTTGAATATAATCTCACATGACTGTACACGAGAGCCATGTGGGATGTAACATGCCTGCATAGAAAGTGAAAGTAAAGTTTAAAAAAGGAAAATTAATTGGTGCTACATTTTTATAAAACTAATATTTAGATGTTACACAGTCTGGTCTTTATATTATTAGCACTTAATTCTCATCATTTTATCCCAATACTAGTGAATTAATTATAATGAAATTAGAAACTTTATTTCTTTATGGTGTTCTAGATAATATAGCCATTATGGTATAAAACATCTGCATTTTCAAGATAAATAAATAACTTAAAAAAGCAATCTGATATTTGAAAAAAAAATTGTTGAAGATGAAAAGAAATATCAGTAACCCTATATCTTCTCACTACAAAGAAGGTGTACGACATAGTTTTAATTTAGGGATACCTTCAAAAGAAACATAACCGATGTAACATGTGAATATACTGCACCCGAAAGTCTACCCAAGATGTTAGGTAAAACAACTAAGACATTGACGATCCAAAGCTTCTTAGAAACAGGGTACCCTATGCAACTGCACATGCATCCAGTATACCTGCTGGCTACATATTCAACATATACTCGTACACGATTTTCAACTCACCAATGATCCGACCACAGGCCCAGCCAGGCACTTCGATGCTCTCCTCCACTATGACGGGCTGCTGGCTGATGAAGTCGTGTACCATCGTTTCTGCAAGCTGTGCAGCTAAAGTCGGCCCTCTGATCACGCAAACATCGTAGTCTTTGTCGCTGAACTTCTTAAAATTGATAATTGCACCTGATTTATTTGAAATTTCCTTAATATTACTACCATTGCGTCCTGAAATTGAAATATATTTCTCAAATTATTTTTTCTAATTTAGTTTCCGTAATGCTGGCTTAGAGTCTGGATTTATGCCCAGTATATGGGAATACACTTTCCACCTAATCTACAGTGGGACATATTTAAATGTAATGGACATATTTAAATGTAACTGTGGGAGTTTAATCCACACACCTACCTGTTCAGAGAGGTGTGATGCTATGTGTACAGAATTATAAAAATTTGCTCTTTTAAGAAAATCAGATTAAAAGTATTACATTTAGTGAAAATGGTATGAAACCTTGATTAAACTAAATCACATTCACAGCTTGTGTTACTTTCAAATTTGAATATTTGATATCACACATTCTGTAGAACCACCCACCTTATTTGCAATCTCTATTATGACTTATTAACATTGGTGTATGGCTAACCTTGTCAACAGTCCTACTCTAGTAAGTGATATTCAAACATTACAAGCAGTATTACTGTTATTATAATGCCCTTGACTTCAAGCAAAACCAACAATCTATCTAATGCTTAGAAAATTATGTGCCCTTCTAAATTACACATGAAAAATAATTCAGCTTTTAAGATAAAGAAAATATCAAATTTTATCTAGAACTACTTTAAAACAGGTCATCTTTACTACTGACACTGGGAATGGCTAGAAATATATAACATCAATCATCAATTTGTAAGAAAATAATAGACCAAAATTGATTGGTGTATCTATGCTAAATAAATAAGCACTACAAAACAGTACTTAAATGTAATATTTAAAAATATCAATGTAATGACTATAAATTCTTAGCCAAATCAAAAGCTTTAAAGTATTATTTCATTTTAGAATCATTTATCTGTATTTGAGTTTACTACACAACATTATATTTCAGCTTGCTATTATAGAAATGTACGACTCATACTGGTGACAATATATCGTATGAGCTGGGTGTATAACATAGGTAGTTGAATGGCAACATTGTCAGATCTAACAACTTTATATATGTTTAG
>DWEI01005143.1:0-11058 GCA_018245875.1 Mysoria ambigua
GTGAAAATGTTATCCAAACAAGTAGCTGTTGTAGGGGTTATTCTAGTAGGAACATGCATCACTCATGTAGTAGATTACATAATCGAGGTGAAGTATCGTAATTGCAATGCGAAGTTGGGATCCAAAAGGCGGTAGAATAAATTCCGCTAGTAATTCTAATCGACATGTCTCAGAGATGAGATGTGAAACATGTCACACGCGACGGGTGTCTGAACATTCGTAAGCATTTCGAATAAATAGCTTGTGATATCTATCTCGTGTAAAACTTTATTGCCCGACAAAGCAGTTCATTCTTCAAATGAGTTCGACTGTACGATAGAAATTACGATGTGTATAAATTGTTATTAATGTTTTCTTTATACAAGGCGACAGTTACCTTACCATTAAATTAATAATATTATTTACCTATATTTTAATTTTCTCCTGTACTATATCTAACTGTCCGCCTTTTAAATTAACATTTGCCTCATGCAACGAGTTTTACAATATATTTTACTTAAATGAAATCAAAAAGGCCATTTCTCAGCAAAATCACAGCGCTTGAGACTTTAGTAATATCGAGCGTGCCAAGTATTAAATGCTTTGAACACGTATATATGTATATAATACATCTTTTCAAGATTGCCGAGTGCTGTATATCGTTGCTATTTTAATTCCTGTTTATCGCGGGTACTAATGGCGTGAGTCATATTTCCATAGATAAGTTTTATCAATGTTTAAGTATTCGTTATATGTTGTAGCCATCGAATCCGAACTGGCATTAATCAAACATATTACTTTTTAAGAAATGTTTTTAGTTTTTGAAAGGATTTTTCTATGATAGTAACAATTTATCGAAAGAATAAAAAAATATAAAAATTAAGAGAGGTTGCGTATAAAGAGATGAAAATCGTTATGCTCTGTTTAGATGATCTCGTGTCGTACAAGATCAAATAAACGAAATGCCAACTTCATACGATATCGGCTCAGACGAAAGCCCTCGAGAGATATATTGTAAACAGTTTAACACGTGTATTGTCTGGGGGAATTAATCGTTATAAAGTTTATGACTCATCGAAAAATAGTGAAGCAATGTTTAAACATTTCGACAACTTACTTTTAAATGACTTTATGACAAACGTAAGTCAATCTAAAACGTAACACCGGCATCAGCGTGTTGTATTTATGGGGTTTAGGTCGTCGCAGGGACTGATACAATGGTGAAAGATGTACAACGTCCAGTGTAAGTGATACATTACTAGCCACCAATTAGTACAGGGACAAGTAATCCCGCCCGAAAGGTAACGAAGTCCGCTCCGTCGAGAAAGGGCGCCAAGAAGTATGTGTCAAATTCGAATGACATATGTCAAGTGCGAATCGTTTCTTGATGTGGCGAACAATCCGCCACATATTGTTGTGTTGTACTGAAGCATGTAGCTCGCATATGCGCTGTGCATGCTGCATGCGGTGTACGCATGGCGCGCAGACGGCGCGGAGTCCGGTCGAAGCGCGCGGACACCACTTGCGCTCGCACTGCACGCAGCACTAATGGCGGGCAGGACTAATAATGGCCGACTTTAGGTACATACAATAAAATGTTGACAAAATATGCCACGAAATATTTTCATATTACGGTTATTGTTTGTGTTCAAAATATCTAGTATTGGGACGTGCAGTTTATTGAGAAGATCGTTCTGCGTCAGCTGCATAATTATCAAGAGAGAAGCTTGTTTTTAGGGTTATAGTTGGTGTATTTCAACTATAATGCATTACAATTTGTAATGTATAATGTATGACTATGTCCAAATCTCTCGTTGGGATTTCAACATAATTCTTTCAAGCGGTCCTGTCTCTTCAGTAGTATGTTTTTTGGAAGACATCAAAGCATTTTCGTGTACATCATCTTTATTAAATTTATCATCTTCGTAAGAACAGTGTACAGTATTATTTTGTGAATATACTGATTCACAAAATAATATTGTACACTGAATGACAAAACTGAAATACGTTTTTCCTATAAACGTTTGCAGCTTTAAATCTGGTCCAACGCCGAGTTCAAACATGATATGTATGTTTGAAAGAGTATTGACATACATTTAACAAAAGAGGTCCAGAGAAGTTTCAAATTTTCCATCACTCGTCTGAGTAATGTAATCATACGATCCGGTGCAACAAGTTCTCATAAAAATCTCATCCGATTGCACAGAGCACTCGGCACTTTTAATCTCCTAATCACATAGAGCAGGGCGGGTCACGAGACATGACACAAAGCGGACGCCACTCTCCGCGGTACGCCTGACTATTTTCTGGCCTCCTGGAACCGAATGTTGACGTTTCTTCAAATTAACTGTTATTTTAACATAATACAATACCTTTATGTGTTCTTTACCCAATGGGTAAAAGGAATACAGGTACGTGTGATTACGGACAAAGACTCGCTACGCTCAGCTGTGGACAGATTGATGATGACGTTCTTGATGGATACATTTAATTAAATGCATTAATGTGTAATTAATGAATTTAATTAACCAATGTTCAATACATTTTAACTAATGGTCAACACATTTTAATATAACAAGAAACGAGGATTAATTTTAAACGATCAAATGACAATTATAAGCGAACGTAATATCACTGAACATAATAATCTTTAACGGCGGTGTTACAAAACAACAATCTGAAATGAATGTTTTATTGTGCGTAAGTACGATGAGTGATTATGATGAATATGAGTGTAATAAGTATTGAACTATAAGTTTTGTGATTGAAAACAAAAATGTTTTTTAAAAACCTTAAAATAACAATGCATTTATTTTTATTAATGTTTATGGTACAACAATTATCATGTGTGAATTGTTCATATTTGCGTGAACAGATATTGGATGCGCTCCTCTATGATCGCCTTCGCGTCCGGGAAGAACGGCAGGATGCTGGTCCACGCGTCCAGGCTCAGCGATAATATACACACCTGTTAATAAGATGTTTATCAATAAAAAAGAACATATTATCATATATCATATTAGATTTGTGTGCCCGATGCGTGACAGTGCCTACTGAGTGAGCCTTCACCACTATTACATAGTGGGACGTAAATGTAACCGGTGAATCGTGGGAATATTCTGCATTCCTCTGCCTACCCTTTCGGAGATTACAGGCGTGAAGTTACGTATATTAGAATTAATATCAATTTCTTGTTTTGTCATGAAGTGATTTGATCAAGTTACTTAGTATCTACATATAAGAAGTAAAAGGACTATTAGTAAATATGGTTTGGTACAATAATATATATCAGCTAATATACAAAAGATATGCTCTGATTAAACTTTCTTAGTAACTTTCAATATATTTTCAATGCGATGCCTATTAGTGGCCGGTCTGAACGCTAATCCCGGTGACTACACTCGTGCTGGTCGCGACGCGCGCGCGCGTGCCTTGGTCTCGGCGCGGTAGGAGAAGCAGTGGCGCGCGCCGCGGCCCAGCGCCTGCGGCACGCCGAACACGTCGCCGCGCGCCAGCGTGGCCGCCTCCCCCCCGCGCCCCGCGCGCCCGCCGCCCGCCAGCGCGCGCACCGCGCCCGCGCCCACCCAGTGCAGGCGCGCCTCGCTGTCGCCCTCCACCACGATGTAGTTGCCTGGTGGATCGCGACTACTCGCTGCTGGTGGGTGCCTCAAAGTGTTTTAGAGGCGTGTGTATGTGTTCAGTTGGTTAAGTCACGGTTGTTAAGTAGGAAGGATTGGTTTTACCCATAGCTTAATTGGAGTTTGCTTAAGCAGGACTGTGTTTACGGATTAGTATAAGTAAAAGATAAAATAATCACATAGATACCTATATATTAAATTCAAATTCGAATGTCATACTCAAAATTGGTTTATTAGAAAACTGTACGTCTAATAAATAATACTTCCACCGCTTGGAAAAATGCCTTGTTATGGAAAAAAAGCGACGAAAGAAACTCTATACGTGTGTATCTTTTAAAATAAACACTTATGTTGAAATATAATCTACGTTTACGTATATAAACTTCGTCATTTATTTTGAGCTGGGGCTACATTATGCCAAACATATTTATCATTTAAATAATAACTTACTTTTTAACAAGTTTTTTTCCAAATATTTGCTTTAATAATAGATTTACTTTTATTCTCTTTAATGCTTTTTTTATTGTGGGAGTGAAGAGTTATTGGCTTATACAGTTATTTTTAGTGTTACGTATACGGTTAGTTTTATTGTTAAGACGAGATTGTTTGCGCTAAACCTGTTACGGATGGTTTGAAAAGCCTCAATAATTATATTGGACTCTTTAATTGTTCTCCAATCAACGGAATATTACGAAAATTCCTATTGGGAGAAGTAGATCATTTATGTATACTAAAAACAAGGACGGACCTAAAGTAGAGCCTTGAGGAACGCCCACCTTTTCACTGAAGCCCTAAGATTTGAAAACTTTTATTTACATTAGTTGTAATTTATTTTTAAAATAAGAACTAAGCAGTTTAAGAAATATTTAACGTATACCATAATATTCTAACTTTAACAACTGTATTTTATGTTCTACACATTCAAATGCCTTAGATAAATCGCAAAAATAACTATTATATCATTTACCTATTGTGTCAAACAGAATTTTGAATTTAAACATTTTTATGTTAAATAATATTAAAATTTAATCAAAAACGATAACGATCAAATTCGACTACTGTTACATCACTAATTTATCATACAGTTTAGAACATTATTACTATAAGAAAAAAAGAGTACCAGGAAAATATATATTATACTCCAGCAGGACAGTGAGCTGCCGCAGGAAGGCCTCCCCGGTGTCGGCGAACAGGAAGCAGTTGCGCAGGTGCGCGCCGAACATGG
This sequence comes from Mysoria ambigua, assembly GCA_018245875.1. Lineage (NCBI taxonomy): Eukaryota > Metazoa > Arthropoda > Insecta > Lepidoptera > Hesperiidae > Mysoria > Mysoria ambigua. Next base: position 4,843 of record DWEI01005143.1, read on the forward strand.
CCGACATCAGGTCGCAGCGCAGCGCGTGCGGCGCGGCGCGCAGCAGCGCCGGCAGCTGCAGCACGGGCGACATCACCGCACGCGGCCATGGCCAGCACTGACCAGTTCAGTCATAGGCCGATGATGATGATGTCTATGTAAACTCAAAAATGTGTCGCCAACAAACAAACTGTATCCTCAGTCAGTAAGAGTAAATTTCGGTAACTTCTTAAAAGCTACAACTTACTTGGCGCCCTCGTTCCGTGATCCAAAGCTGTTGCACGTACGTCCAAAATCTCTTCATTTGGTAGTCTGAAAGTTGAATATTAATTATTGCTTTTCATGTAACTATGAGGGTCGTCGTTATGAGGGTAATTTGAGATAAAGTTTATTGTTCCGTAAATGAACAGCCACCGAATTAGAAGAGCCAAGAGCCGTGTAGGGCTAGCATTTGTACCTATATCCAGTACATTATGTAAGGTTACAATTTAAATAGTATCTGCTCTAATTTGCATTGAAATTGCTGTTAATTGTACTTGTTCTAATATGCGCGATATAATATATGGTATTTTCGTAACAATATTACGTATTTTCCATATACAATAATATATACCTGATAATCCCTGGTTTTTGAGTACATCAATAAGTTTTCTTGTTGCTCTTTCATATGTGGTCAAAGCGTAGTTACTGGAGTATGCCACTTGGATAGAAGTTGCCACCACCACAGCCGCGAGCATCTTGCCGCACACGAGGCAGATCGCGAGGATGGCCATGGAGACGACCTCGTCGACCAGGAACTCGTTGCCTCCAGTCGTGGTCAGCACCGACACCACTACGTAGAAGGAGGTCGTGTAGTCCCAGCGGAGTTGCGGCGTGTCTCTAGAATTGGGCATGGTGTTCGTTCCACTGTTGGACATTTCAGAAAACGACGAGCTTATGTCATAGGCTGTCCATGTTGGGCACATTGTACAAATGCGAACTATGGAGAACTCTAATTTGAGGAATCTTTAATCTGAGCCATTATTGTGCGCCAATCATGTTAGTAATTCATGATATTAAATCAATAATATTTTATGTTCATTTTATAAGATTTATGCATTTAATATTTTAGTACACAAAATAATGCAAAGATGAGAAAGGGCTACACAAGAGAGGGATGTACCGGGATTTGTTCATTTCTTAAGGAATTTCATCCAGCAAGCCCGTTATTGAATTATGTCTGTGATAATCGTGAATCGTATATCAATATTAAGACGAACGATACAGGAAATCACTTGCTTCTTACTCATCGACGAGGTGCATTTTCAGCGTGCGGATGATGCAGAAGGGAAACGTGGCTATCAGCGTCACCAGCCACAGGCAGGTGAAGGTGTGGATCAAGATAATAACTATTAAAATTGACATTACAGTCTGAAACAACAATACCATATAATAGTTTTTCTATAAAATATTTCTTTTATTGAGCAAACAATTTTATTATCATTAAACAACATTTTACCAAAATCGTTTAATTCGTTTTTTCGTTCAGTTCGAAAATATAAATAGATGCAAATTACAAATTATCGAATACAATTTTTTTGCGGCATTGCATCAATTGTATTACAAATTAGTATATTCCAAAAACATATGCATCGCAGTTACGTTTTCTGCATATACTTAAAATTTGGGGTTGTGAATAATCTGGTTAGTTAGGATGGACGGGATTGGTTAAGAAACGATTGCATCATCGGTTAATAAATATTGACTGTCGACAAGGAACAAGTTAGTACGTGCCTGGAGCGTGGTCAAGTTGTTGGTGAGCTCGGCGGACGTCTTACGGTAGAACTCGAACAAGTACTTCAGCCTGAACAACTTGTTCACGCGCAAGTAATGCATCGCCGTCACGGGCTTGCTGTAAACATGTTGTTTTGTAAAAACGAGCTACTTCAACAATCCCACTATTGTATCATCACGCCAGCTCCCACACGAGGTGTGCAGCAAGGACCGAATGCTGAGTATCTCTGTCCTTGTGGACCAGACGTGTATCTCTGGCATTCTTGAACTTAGCCCCACGTTCGCCTGTACCCGCAAAGGGGTTAGCAGATATGTAAAGTACAAGTAGTGAGACTCACGCAAAACAAAACCCGAACAGATCCAATGGGAAGCAGACAAACAAATCGCTCCACACCCACATTTTATGCTTGAAGTAACGACGGCGACACTTTTCTGGTGCGAGGACCATGTCTCCGCGGCGGCTGACGTAGCCCTGGTGCAATGGTGCGTATTGTAGGGACAAAATTTGACATTAACAAGTACTATATTGCATAATAGTAGAAGTAGCTATTTATAGAAGTGATATCTTATCTCATCAGAATTATCATCACTGAATGTTCCATCACCTGAAAGTGTCAGGTTGCAAAGCAAGTTCTAAAATTCTAAATTCTAAAATTCTAATTCTAAAAAAGCAGTTCTAATCTATTTATTTCATAAGTTTATACATTTTTGACAATACTACATTAGTTACAAAGCATAAACTTAACATGTCCTTATCAGAGTCTCATATTGATTAACTTATGTATATTCTAATCACGTCACGATTCTTTCGGGATTGACAAGGAACAAAGGCTATCAAATGTCTGAATCCTCACAGACCTGCCCTTGATCGGCTTTCATACTTCTTTCACACAGTTTGATACTTACCTGGTGCATAGTCTGGTAGGTTTTCACGTAGAAAAACACGTCGAACAACGACTGGAGCCAGAAGATGACGCAGCAGTCGTTCAGCGTCACCACCTCGTACAGCGTCAGCGCGTAGTTCGCGGTCGTCGCGAAACATGTCAGATAGCCGAACGCCTGAAACAGTTTTACACTTCCTGTGTCGGACAGGAAGTAAGACTACGGTCCTTGAGCCTTCCTTTCCTTTTCTTGAGTCCGGTCTGCTTAAGCAAAGCTACGAGCGCTGGTCAGCGATGGGCGGCAGCGTAGGTGATGCCACAAGCTGTGCTCTGCAATCGTCCACCCGCGTGGCCCGCGTGCGGATTATGAGCATAGTCCTTCATGAGAGGCCTATTACCATACTGCAATAGGCCGATGATGATAACAAGATTGAACAAAACGTAATCATATGAAGGTGTTATATATTAAAACACATCTACAGTCCATACGACAAGAAAATACAAAAGCTGCAACAAACAACAGCATGGCAGTACCTGGTAGAGCCGCGAGCCCGGCCGCAGCAGGTGCGCGAGCGAGAGGGCCCGGGGCGCGGCGCCGCTGGCCGCCGAGCGGGCCGAGCTCGCGTTGGACCGCGAGCCGCGCGGCGCCAGCGCGTCGCCGCGCGCTGCGCTCGGACAAGCGCGCGCTCTTACAGGAGCCAAGATGGCGAGTCAACAGCTCTTTGTATACGGCGTGTAATGTTCGCAGTTGTCAGGTTATTATGCTGATATTAGGACTAGTCGTATTTTGTCCTTTTTTAATGTAATTGTAGATTTATTATATGTACGTAAATATAACAATGATGAAGGTAATATAAGAGAGTAGTATTAGATTATTTAGCTAGCGCATTGTGCCTAGCTTATGTTGTTAGATTAAAAGAGATTTTTTTAAATAAATAAATATAATAGTTGTAATGTTCATAAATATTTATTTTTACAAGATTTATTTCTTTTTAATAAAAACTAATAAATCCTATAATATAAACTTTTTTTATATGACTTTCTATAAAAAATTATTCGCGTGGAAAGTTGAACAATTTTTAATCTCTTATTTAATTTTTTTAAGTGATCTGTGCATATTAAATAGCCTGAGGTTCGGGTTGCCTCTGTACTGAATTTCAGTGAAATCTATGCAAGTCGCGATGAAAAGTCAATAACAGTATTGTTGCATACTACTGTAGTTCAATGTGAACTAACCATAAACGTGGAATTGGCCAGATCCGCTCCTAGACTCCATAGTCGAATCGTGTGATAATATGTCCAAATCAGAATTGTCTGTAATAAGTTTAAAAATATTATAATATACACTTATAATAAACATCACAAGCATTCGTGTGTGAAGTTAAATAAATCAAGACACAATGTTTAAGTTATTACTGTAAATATTTAATGTACATATGTTTCACGATTTCAATACATGTTACGGTTACGTTCATAGGTTTTACTAGTACCACTTCACTGTGCGACATTATATTTAATCGATCAACAACAACTGTTTAACCTTCAAAGTTATTTTTACAACTTGCTATAAAAAATTGCTAAGCAAACTGTATCAACAATTTAGTGCTTTTAAGATTTTTGGCTGCTTCTTTGGTCGTTTTGGTTGCAAGCACAACAGCCGATCAGGAGGTCCTGGGTTCAAATTCCGGTTCAGGCACTAGTGCATTTTTAAATTAAGATTTTCTAATTGTGACTCGGAATCTGGAAAAGGGCTCGGTGTGTGGCAATAGGCTTACCGCGTATTTTCTATACGGACGTAAACATAACTGATGAAATGTGGGAATGTGCGTGATTTAAGCTTGTATTTTACTGTCACTTTGGTCGAAATATGACAAGTGTGACTGCCGATCGAAAGGTCTCAGGTTCGAACGCCAGGTTGGATAGTATTGGATTTGTCTAACATAGTTTCTAGTTAAAATTTTCTAGTAGTAACCCAGAGTGCCGTAGTATTTGTGCCGTGAACGTAACTGGTGAAATTTCCAAATAATTTATTAGTTTATGATCAGCGTGTCTGAATTGTTGATACCTGTGGATTCGTCGTCACTCAGCGTGTCCATTGTAACGGGTAGAATGTAGTCCTTGGACATTTCGAAGGCCTTTTTAAGGGGCTCTTGAATTTTCGGATAGTATTTGGTTAAACTGAAGAACGTTTGACTCGGCAGCACCAGCAAGTCGAGACTCCTGCTAGCGTATATCGACACCTCAGAACAAGACACGGGTTGCTGAGGGAATGAAAACGATAAATTTTATATAACATAGTGCTATCGTATATTAGGAAGCGTTATTGTTTTATATGAAAATAATTGTTAGACGAGAAACATCTTAACCGACTTTTTAAGAATGTTTCAAACATGGAAGAACTTGAGATTTGATACGATTTACATTAATACAGAAAAACAGTGTAAAATTTATAAAATATTATAAGTGATACGGAAACTATTAATAAAAATAACATTAATCTTCTGAAAACGGTTCAGAGACTGGACTTGCAATAGCCTTACTGTATAGTGGGACGTAGAATACTACAGACAGAATGTGGGACCGGAGGTACCACACACCTCTGCTTACCACTTCGGGGAATATAGGCGTGAAGATTCATTGGTTAGCACTATACAGTCAATCTCAGACACGTGTTCCGCTGTCAAACATGATGATGATTTTAAGCGCTCTTAGAAATGAATCATTAATAACGGACCAATTTAAAAATACACTGAACTACGCTATAACTTGTGATAAAAAGTGCCAACTAAACGTGGTTTCACTTTAAGTACTTACGCCAGTAAAGTTTCCGAACATGCCGCCCGGCCCCATACAAGTTATCATTTCGCTGTACGAACTTAAAACTTCGACCTGAAATGTTACGAAATACACCAATCTTCTATCTTCATTACAGCTATCTCAACGGACATTGTATATATACCGCACCTTGCCTCGGTAAATGATATATATGTCTGTCTGCATGTCCTTGCACTGAACGACCGTGTCGCCCTTGAGGAAGTACATCTCGCGAAGGTGCTGCGTGATGACCCTGATGAAGGAGCGCTCCACCCTGCAGAACAAGGGCACCTCGCGCAGCGCGCGCTCGTACATGAACACCAGCGTGTCCTCCATCAGCGCCGCGTTCAAGCCGCGACAAATTTTCTGCATTTAACGTAAAATACCCGTCGTTTATAATCATCGTAAACACTAACCTATTACTTCGAATAGATTCTTTCATCTCCTTATAAATTCAATTCGCCCGCCACGATTTATATCCACCATAAAAGCGAATTATAACACTTTGCGGACGATAATGTGTCGGATTAAAGGGGAATTTAATCACGCTCGCGGCCCCTTGTGTCCGCGCTGAATGTATAACTATAATTCGTTCTCGTCATATTTAAAAGACTTTTCGTTTCCGTTTTCAAGCAAAATTAATTTTAATAAGTGAGTTGATTATGTTTATTTTTAACGGACTTGGCCATTGAGCGTGTTATGCAGTTTTAGTGTGATGTTATTGTTTCAATGTTAACAATAAGAAAAAAATGCATGATTGCTCCATGCC
>DWEI01005144.1:0-11058 GCA_018245875.1 Mysoria ambigua
CGTAACCGGTGAAACGTGGGAGTGTTCTGCATTCCTCTGCCTACCTCTTCGGGGATTACAGGCGTAAAGTTACGTTTTATTGTAACATACACCATACTTTGTTTACAGGTGGTATTCCAGTTGAATCTCAAGAGAACATTATCATTGATGAATTATTGTATGTCTTTTCTGGAATATGTGGAAACCATATAGTGCACCAGCCTGTGAAGGACACTTTTGATCCTCGCACATTTTTAATCTCTGATGACTTGGATGATGCTCTCAAACAAATTGTGCAGCAGATGTTGCCTCTGGCTTCGAACTACTCTATAATTCAGAGGTTCATTGAGCAATGTGATATGTGGTCCGGACAAGTTTTACATGCACTAGTTGCTGCTATTGATATATTATTGAAGGATTATTATGTAAGTCAACCATACCATCTCATTTAATATTTATTTTCTTAAGTTTTAAATGTGATTTATACCTAATATGTATTAAATAGGTAATATGTATTAAATAGGTAATATGTTGGATGCCTTGTTGGTAGTGTTGGTTGCTAATGTGATAGACAATCGAAAGGTCCTGGGTTACAGTCCCAGGATTTTTCTAATTTACATTTTAAAGACACAAGGCCACTATGGTTTTGTGTCTGGTTATGTGCTCGATGTATAGCTAGAAAAGGGTAATGAATGTGGAAGTGGTGTGACAGGTCTGTAAGGCTACAGATATTTAGCTCTGTGCTCTTTCCCTATCTCGCGAGGACCTGGCGTGAAGATATGTATGTATGTATGTATGTATGTATAGGAATAGACTCAGCATTTATTCCATACTGGGAGGTAAACTGATGACACATAGTGGGTTACTGTTAAGTTTTATATATAATAGGTATGTACAGTACACTGGTAAGTTATATATATAATAGGTACATAGAGTAAAATTGGCGATTAATTGTTCAATATTGTCCTTTGCAGCCAACACGACAGCCAAATGTAAAGATACAATAAGGATTAAGATGAAGTGTTTAAGTAATTTGTAGTAATGAATGTAGTTTGTGTGAAATTAAAGAAATACTGACTTTAAATGTTTACTTTCACAGACGTTGATTGCACAGTTGGAAACAGAACATATGTCTTCAAATTTGACACTACAAAAACTGTGGTACTTCATTCTGCCCACCATGCACACTATGCAAGTGCTTGCTGCTATCGTCACCAGCATTGGAAAGGTTTGTAGAGAGAGAGAGATATCAAAATGAGTTCAAATAGTGCATAGGGTTATTTGCATGTGTTTATTTTTGATATAAGAATAAATATTTTTATGAACAAATGTAATGTGTGTTAACAAATCTTGTGAACATTCCTATATTTAGTTTTTTATCGTTACAAACGATATAATTTGGGTCTCAGCCAGTTTTAAATTATGATATTAATATGATTGTTTATAGAGTGATTTAAGAGGAGGAGCGGTTTTGACAGTTCTACATGACAAAACAAACACACTAATGGGAGATTCACGAGCTCAAGAGATATCACTGTTTCTCACTGAACGTGCTTGCCGACCATACCTCAGTATTTTAGACGAATGGATACACAAAGGGACAATTGATGACCCTTTCCAGGTAAATATTTTATCTTGTAATACATATTATGAAGGTGGTCAGCAAATTCAGATTTCAAGCGACTATTGGAAAGATAACCCAGAAAATCGGACCAGAATCGAAAAAACCCGACCAGGGAATCGGTCTGAGGTCCCCTCCATTAACAGTCACTCTTGCACCCACTAAACCAAATAGATATACGTCTTAAATATTATTGAATTTGCACTTGGAGCTAGTGATGTTTCTATTGATTGACGAATATAAGTCTGCCTATCACTGCCTATTACAAAGATCCCTTGTGGTACAAATGGAAATTGTTGGAGATAGACAGTGATTTTATATCGCAACTGTTTGATACCACAATGTTTATTTTCTTGCCTATCAGGAATTCATGATAGAAGATAATGAGCTGATCAACAAAGAAGAACTCCCCGTGGACTACTCCGCCGATTACTGGGAGAAGCGTTACTGCGTCCAGAGGGACAGGGTACCGAAGTTTCTTGATAAATTTACCGATATAATATTAAGAACGGGCAAGTACTTGAATGTAATAAGTCAATGTGGTGAGTATTGTTATGCAAGAATAGCGTTCTTTCCTTAATTAAGTAATACAACCTCTCGCATGAATGTGAAAAGTAAATTTAATTGTTATTAAAGGACATAGGTATCTTTGTCGAAACTGGGGTTACTGAAAAACAATTTAATATTTAAGACCTTAGTTTGTGCATTTTATATATTTATTAAAACCTCAATTGTTACAGGAAAGCCTATTACGAAAACGAATACGGAGGAAATAAAATACTCACTGAGAGAACAGAATTATGGGGCTATCATTCAGAAAGCATATGCGTTCGCCAGTAAATCCTTACTGGAGTTGTTGCTGAAGGAGTATGACTTGATGGGTAGATTAAAATCAGTTAAAAATTATTTCCTCATGAGCCAAGGAGACTTCATCATTCAATTTATGGAGGCGACTGAACAAGAACTATCTAAAAAGATTGATGACATCATACCTTCGAAACTTGAATCTCTTTTAGGATTATGTTTGAGGTAACTTATAGTATATTTGTTAATGAGAATTTAATAGTAATAATTTATTACTATTAAATTCTATTGAATTATTAAGTATACATTTTAATAGTATAGTAGTTTATAACAGATATTTCTGTGTCGGGGCAGAGTAAGAATACTATCCTGACTTCAATTTAGGATATAGGGTGTCGTAAAAGCCTACTAAGCCTTTAGAAGGACCTTTACTATGATTTAAACAGTATGAAGATCAGTTTATAATTTAGTCAAATTGTCTTTGTAAAATCAGACCAGGTTATTGTTTAAATATGTAAATTACATTACATATGAACATTAATAATTTTTTGCCAATAAATTTGTATTTACAGACATACTAGTATGCTTCAGTATTTCTAAATTTTTCTGTTATGTTTTCCAGACTCTCTGCAGCTAGCCATGACCCGTACAATGAGGATATGAGAGTGGAACTCTTGCCATATGATTTGCAGTTCCAAATGTTTAAAATATTATCTATTGAAACTGAAGATGAAAAAGGTATGTTATTTAATTAATCCAGTAAGATATTTTGCACATTACATTTTTAGCAATGCATATAATGAATTTTCAGATTTTACATAAAGTTTTAAATATTATTCTCATTTTAAAATATATTATACATTCTTAGGAATGTTGAATATTTAAATGAAAAATAAGTTTATATTGTAACTTCTAACAAGTACCATTTCATTCCAGAGTACAAGCAAAACAAAGACTGTCCACCATTAACTGGCATTGAGACGTTCTCGTTCGGCATGGAGGTGAAGTGGCCTGTGTCATTGATACTCAATCATAAAGCCATAGCTTGCTACCAGATGATATTTAGACATCTGTTCTACTGCAAGCATGTCGAGAGATTATTGTGCAGGTATACCTTCATCATTTATTTCAATTATAACAAATATGCATATGTAATTTTTGCATTTCTTTATATACAAATATTATGTACATACACCTCATTGGGTACTATGGGATTGATCTAATTGAAATTTTCTAGTACTCTCTTGAATTCTTGGTATATGATGGGTATATAGCACTTATTCCATAGTGGGACATAGACATAACTTGTGCAACAATGGAGTGTACTATACTGCAGATTTGCTATTGATTATTTTCATAGTTTCCTTTAGTGTTATGTTAAAGGATCTTATTTTACTTATCCTCATGTTACTATTGATGGCTGGTTTGCGTCAAATATATTTGTAAGGTGTGGAATTTTTAGTTGAATGAAGTTCACTGATTGTTTCATGACGTCATAATTAAGACTCATGGTAAATGTTTCCTCCTTAAAGAGCTCATTTAAAACTGGGATTGATGTTTATCCTCGTCAGAAGTGTGTAAAGGTACGATATTATATTGTTGTAGAGTGTGGCTGTACAACAAGGTGGTGAAGCGGTTCTCGGAGGCGCGGCTGTACGCGGACGCGTTCGCGCTGCGCCAGCGCATGCTGAGCTGCGTGCAGCATCTGCAGTACTACATGTGCGTCGAGGTGCTCGAGCCCTCCTGGTGCCAGCTCATCCAGAGTTTGGATACGGTCAGTGCTATTTTTTAACTGTTCTATGTTCCTGCAAATTATTCTCAAAAGAATTTTTATTAACATAACTGCAGCTACATTGATCCCACTCTTGAGTACAAGTAAAATATACTTTGATTGTTTATAATCTTGATTGAAATTCAGATATTTAAATGACAATTAAAATATTCTAACCTAGAATTTATAGTAGTGGCTCAGATTTCTCAAAACTCAAAACTTATTCCATACTGGGAAGTAAGTGTGATTGGTGAAACATTACAGGCGTGGTTACAGGCGTGATGTAGGTTTTAAATCGGCTTGAAACAACTTGACATATGGGTTGGCAACTAAAGTAGCGTCATAGACATACGAGTTCCGTTCTAAACAGTCGTTCCCAATTTCTAGTTTCAATGTGATCTCTCTATACCACTAGTTGCCAGACTGATTTTTATATTTTACTAGACACAATACTTCAAATTAATTTTTTAAAGTGGAAATATATAAAAATAAGTAATTACTGTGCGTTATAAATCGTGCGTGCGTCTAATATATGATGTCAATTGAGTTATTAAAGTATATTATTCATAAAATAAAACAAAATTATTGTAAATATATTCAAATATATTTGTAACTAAAATTATAAAGTGTAATTGCTAAAATATACATTAATATGGAAATGTTCATGATCAAATAAATAAATGCTAGAAAAATCTCAAAATGTCGTTAGTACTCTTAATACTCTGTAAAAATTAATGCAGATATTGTAACGTAGATCAATATGTTTTTGATTTAGTCTGAATATTAGTCCAATTTTTTCAATATCTTTGATAGATTTTCCTCCATTGCTGAGATCTTCTCTTCATAGTTCGTTAGTTTCTTGTTAATTTGTTCTAATTCTGACACTTGAAATTTTTTGTTTAATACAATTTTGGCTCTTTTAACAATTTTTGCATCGAGTTTATAAGACTGGCAGATATCGTAACAGCAGTTTCCCGTTTCTACGTCATAATCATTTGCAATCTTTTGTGGGGGTTCTGGACGTGGAATTTCTATAATGTTGCCTCGATTAGGCTTCACAGCAATACGATACAAGGGTAAGAATTTCGGAAATAGACTAATACGCTTTGCGAAAGGTTTAATACATGCCATTTTAGGTTTTATAAAGTTTAATTCCTGCCAAGATGTTGGCAACCAGGACCAGAATTTCGATTGTTTAGTATATCCTTTTCGAATGAATACATTTTCAAAATATGTTATTAATTTGACCTGCGAAATATGTCCGTACAATTCAGCATCCGCCTTGATCTCTTGTGTATCGCTGACCGCCAAACCGTTCAGTAAATTGAAGAGAACAATGGGTATCATGAAAACAAATACAATAAATATTATGTGACTAGTAATTGGAAATGTACTGAACTTAATAGAACCGGCATCAAATTCACCAGTTAACATTACTATAGTTTTGAACAATGAGCTTCCCGGGTCTTCAAAGAAATCTTCCTCCTCTTCATCATTACCATTGTTGTTGGGGTTTGGGGCTTTTTGGTCTTCCTCGGTGTCTGTTTGCTTAAAGAGTGCATAGAAACTTAAAGCAAAGGCTATTATTAAAATACAATACCAAAGTATGAATTTGAAGAAACTCCAAGAAACCTTCCTTAGCATTATGATATTCGTCGATAACGTTGGAAATTGACCAATTACTAAGACCAATTCAGCTGAGGATAAAAGGATAGCGATTGCAGATAGCTGCTGCTTAGTGGACTCTTGTGCTCCATCATAGCATAAAATCCATCCTGCTACAAATATAAGTGTGATTTCCATCCAATTTTCAAAACTCTGCAAATATTTGATCGGTGATACCAGTAATTGAAACAATTCTCGAAATATTAATAGTATTAAACCAATACTTGCGGAAATATGCGTAAATGTATTGAATGCCCCCAGAGATTTTACTTGTTCTTTTTCAATTCCATATCCCAGAATAATGTAGAGAATTAAACTCAACCAAAATAGGGAATAAAAAGTAATATTAGTGAGAAACAGACAACTTATTCGTTGCCATTTCATATATAAGAAACTTGTAATAACTGGATGTTTAAGAAGAGGTCGTAGTTCTTCATTTTGTGTCATATAGAGTAAAGCTTCAGTTTCTGGAGAAAAAATTGCATCACAGTCATTAACGTTGTTGTTAGTGTCATCCAACAATGGCATTTTGCATTCTCCATCTTCTAAAGAAATATTAGGATATACTAAAAAGCTGTATTTTATGCGTATTTCATAATCGTCATCACTTGGTCGTTCGTTATTGGTAGTTATACATTCATCTAAGTAAGTTTCTAATGTTTTAGCGTTCATATCTGCTAAAGGAGGTTCATTAAATTTATTTCGTAATCCAATACATGCTCCCTTTCTAAGTAACGCTAAAACTGTGTTTTGATCACCATTTCTGGCAGCGTAATGTAAAGCTGTGTTATCCTTAAAATCAGAAGCATTAACATCAATTTGATTTTTTACCCTTTCATCACTCAATAAAGTACTTAAACATCCTTTGTAATCAACGTTTGAGTGCTTTGAAGTATATTTCATTGCTCTGATTGTAATTTGTAGAAGGGTTTCGTCATTCACTGGTTCGAATAATGTCGAGCCATTTTCAACAAACATTTTTAAAATATTGTTATATCCATTCCTGCAGGCTATAGCGACAGGTCGGTCAGTATTACCCGAGCAAGTGGCATTTGGGTCTGCTCCAGATTTTAATAAAATGTCAACCACTTTTTCTAATCCTTTGTCTACCGCTAACTGCAACATTGTATTCATTCCATTGTTTGCAGTAAGTACAGCACGATGTGCGTTTTTCTTTATTAACTTTGTGTAATCACGTACAAAATTATTTTGCTCATGTCTGTTTAAGTATGAAAACAATTTATCAGAATCGATAACATCCTCAGTTTCCGCAGTGGAATCAAATTTTTCCAGTAATTGGGGAAAAGCTTCTTTTAAATAGTATCGAGCTGTTTTACCACTTACGTTTTTATATGAATCCAGATCAACTGGATCTTGAGCGTAGTCTAATATTAAAGTAATTACTTTTTCTAGACGTTGCTTTGCTGCACAAAGCACGGGAGTGACCCCTTTAAGGTCAGGAGAATTAACATTAGAACCCGCTTTTAATAGCATTATTATCATATCTTCGTATATATTTGAATCTGTCTCGCACTCGTCCTCTAAATCTTGAATTTTTTTAATGGCCAGCAGTAATGCAGTGTTTCCTTTGGCCTTAACGTTAACGTCTATTCTGTCATCTTCCAAAAGGGCTTGTAACGCTTCAATATTTCCATTTTCCACTGCAAAATGAATAGGGGCAGCACCATACGTTTCATTGACTTTATTAACTTCTACTTCATGTTGGAGAAGCAGCTTCACAAAATTGGTTTTATTAACTTTTGTGTCTGTTTCTGTAATGGCTAATTCGAGACAAGTTTTGTAGTCGGGGTATTGATAAACATATTCAAGGTCTACTGCACCGTAGCTCACAAGTTTTTTAAAGGTATTGAAGTCATTCAAACGTAGTGCGGTCCGTAGTTGTGTTTGCGGGTCCGTACCGAACAATGAATTTCCACGTGACATCCTGTTGGTATTCATCTCGTAACTATCTCGTGTCATGTCTTAAACAGCGCTGGCATCTGAAAACAACAAATTTGTTCAATTAATCGAATAATTTTTGTGTTAAATCGAGTGAACCATCGTTCCTATATGGAGTACAAAACTCCTTAATTATACGTTATTATTCAATTGAGTCCAACTAACTCGTGTTAGTTCATAGCGTCAAATTATTCTCCTGTAGTCATTGTCATCAGAAGAGAAACAATCCCTCGTATTTACCGCATGGTTTTACGCGTAAGGGCAAATAGTGCAAGACAAGATATTAACACCGTTAAACCAGTTGGGCAAATGATCGTGTGAATCTACTACGATAGTTAGCTCCATTAGTACCAGCTCTGTGTTAATCTCTCGATGTCTTTAGCTGTTCGTTTGTGTACATATATCACTCTGTGCCATACGACTATCGAGTAATATAAATATTACATCCGTCATATTATAGATAAGTTTACTTTTCAAATGAATGTTATTTGGGCAGTTTACTTGAAAATATTAGTCACTTGGTAAATTGTTTAATTTTAAATGACAAAAGGTACAGCTGCGATTTCTAATTTTTGGGAATAGCAAGAAAAAGTAAATGCACGATAATTAAGTTTGGATTTGCGAGGTTGAGGAATTTGAAGTGTACTGATAAGTTGGTAATATGATATATCATTCATCAAGATCGGATTTTGGTTCAACCAAGAAAAATGTAAAAACAACCTTAATTAATTGCTTTTGTTGCCTTTTTAGCCTCACATTACATTGCACATTAGTTTTAATGATTGTTAGTTTATATACGTAACTTCACGCCTGTAATCCCCGAAGGGGTAGGCAGAGGAATGCAGAACATTCCCACGATTCACCGGTAGTTTATATAAATATTTAAAATCTCCTTACAATCATAGACTTTAATATCGGATGTTTAAAAATACTTTAATTAATGTTAAAATCACTGTAATAAACAGACAGGTGTAAAACACCTATTAATCTGGCATTTGAAAATTGAACTAGAAGTGTTAAATTAGTCGATTTATCATCGATTATAATGAGTTCGTTTGATGCGAACATCTCAGAAGCAATAATGAAAGGGCAATTACAGCGATTTCTGCTCGGTGCTATAAAGTTAATGGTCTCCTTGTACAGAACGCAAGTGCAACAATGTTCCAAGTCTCTTCGCTTTCATGTGTGTGGTAAATAATGTATTCGAACGAAAGTTTGATTTTCGTATCGAACTTAATTGCCCTCTATTAACGCATTACTTTATTACGCTACAGTTGTTTCGGGTTTGGAATTAATGAGATAGCCCACTTTTTCGTGAACGTTTTCGTAATTTGCACTTCAAAGCACCCGCATCGCGTGGTATCTCATCTTGCCGGAATAATCGATATTCTGTAGGGAATCATGTTATTTGTGTTTTTATATATATACTATGTGTACTAACCGGCACGTTTTACTAAGTTTTTTATACCTACACAAGAATAGTTAACGCGTAATAATTCGTAGTCCTAAGAAGATACTTAGATTTATCATATTTACAATAATAGAAAATATGCAAAGCACAGACCACAGTTCTGTGAGGATTGAGATATTTGGCACTTAATTTTAATTTGACACATAATAATAATTTATGCAATGCCCTTTTAAAATGCTAAACGAGTATACAATTTCGGTTAACAATAATAGTGTACCACTACCATGGTAATCGGATTACATACGAAAATATTTGCCTTCGGATTTGTGCTCGGCGTCTGCACGATAATCACTGTGTCTAAATGTTGCTCCAAGCTTTAGTCACGTTTTCATAATCCCACTAAAGTTGTATTTTTTTAGGTAACACCGCCCACTCTTATCTGTATGTATATGTTACGAAACAGAAAAGAAATTGTACATTGTACGTCTGGTAGCGTTTTTTTCAATTATTGAATTAATGTACCATCCCGTTGTTACCTCTACGTCCGGGTAGGCAGAGAGCGCCTCGTGCCGAACATCTTGGCGTTTCACAGACCTAACAAATTTGAAAGTCTTAAAGTTGTGAACGAAACAATATGTGTGCAATATTTCACGGCGTGCTCCTGCCCAGCCATCGGAACGCACCGTTCGTTCCATAGCTCCGCGCGTGGTAGTCATCGCTGTCATCGCCACAATACGCATTTTATATCCCGTCCGGCGCTCGCGTTAGAAATGCGCCATTGTGTTTGGAGACGGTTCACCTGTTTCCCAATCGAACCGTCGGCGTTTACTGCTTCGCTGATTTGTGCATCGCTTTTGAGATACGACTGAGAATATTGTTTGTGCGTTGCAACATACACGTTTTACAGTAACATCCACCCAGGGCACGGCGATGTGAAATATAAATTTGATTACATTCGCGGATTTTTAAGTTTCACTGTGATATATTAAAACGTCATGTCCAGTTAACAAGTCTATTTGCGATATCAAAAGTAATCTTCACTAAATAACGCTTATCTCTCAAGTAAAACTCCGAATGAATAGGTGAAACTTCTCCCACGTTCTCATCACTTCTCTGTCTACCTCTTCGGAGGTTACAAGCGTTAAATTACGGTATAATTTAAAGAATGAACTTAATGTTTAGTATACAATATCGAATCGTTAAATCTCTACATCATAAATATATGTATCTACAAAAACACATGTGCTGAGCTGGCGAATATTTTCATAGTTGTTTTAGAAAAATTACTCAATGTGTGGACGTTGCTTTATACGATTTTATATTAAACATTGTAAATGTTCATACTAATGTAGTTAAACTGAACATTATATATTTGTGCGGTTATTATCATATGAATGGTTACAAAGTACGTCAAAAGGTAGCGTCAATGAAATATACAAACTCATAACACCGAATAGGCGGTACAAGCAAGACACCTACGACTGTATGCGTATGTACATAAGACGCACAGAAAGTATATTTTTTTCACTTCAACTTCACATGTAATTAACGTGTAGAAAAATTAGACAATGTTTTTGGATAACATGGTGTTTTATTTTCAGTTAACAATATCATTATATGATCATAATAATATCAGTTAGTAATAATTATGGTACCACAATGCCAGGAGCTGCACGGAATAGACAAAAAGCATCGATTGCCAAATATCTGTTTTCAGACCTGACTATAATTTTACTGCAGTAAAATCTTTGGACTTTTTAAATATAAATAAATATCTTCACGCCGAGTCCCTTGCGGGGTAGGCAGAGAGCACGGAGTGCCAAATATCTCTATCCTTACAGACCTGCC
>DWEI01005145.1:0-11056 GCA_018245875.1 Mysoria ambigua
ACATTACAAAATTTTCTAACTTAGATTTTCTAGTAGTGGTTCGGAGTCTGGATATGTGCCCGATGCATGGCGATAGAGTCACCGCCAATTCCATAGTAGGATGTAAACGTAACTAGTGGATCGTAGATATTTTCTGCATTCCTCTGCCTATCCCTTCGGGGATTACAGGCGTTCAGTTACTACATGTTACATTAAGAGTTGTCTGATTATGATTACTAATAAAAAAATAGGCTCATCGCCTATCTCATAGTAAACGTAACCGTTGAAACGTGAAAGTGTCATTCATTCCTCTGCCTACCTCTTTGGAGATAACAGGCGTGAAGTTACGTTTACGTAATAACAAAATATCGTGTAAAATACTTTAATTGTGAGAAATATGATTCAAGAACGCTTGCATCATTAGCAACATTAGAATTAGAATAGCGACATTAGAATATCATACGAACCAAAAATTACATCCGTAATTCCCAAAGATTGAGGAATAGGAATGTATCTAGTGCACACCCACGTTTTACCAGTTACGTTCACTCCCTTCCCTGTTCCCTGTATGGAATAGGTGGTGATCGAATTGCTATACTCCGAGCACATATCTAGACTTCAAGCCACTATTTGGAAATCACAATGAGAAAAATTTATTAGAGCCAGACTCGAGATTTTTATCCAGGATCAGCAGTCGGCCCTGCAACCAACACAACCAACAAGACAGGTAGTTTTAAAAGTACATTTTTGTAATGTTTAAAATTATCTCACATTGACATGCGATTTTCCTTTTAATATAAACAAAAGACACAAATAATATAAGTAATTAAATTTCAACATTCTGTCAGAATATTTTTTTTTCGTCATACATATGTAAGTACCTACATATCAGTTAATTTAATATTCTCTCTGCATGAAGGAAAATCTCATTTTCTAATTCTTCTTTACATACATTTCAAATAAAGACTATTGAAAGTCCTATTTAATTTCGATTTACCCAATTCCTTTTAACGGTAGAAATATCTTTACTTAAGATTGATAGAAGAAATAGAAAAAAACTTATTTTCTAGCTTCAATAATATATATCTATTTATTTATTTATTTATTTCTTTATTGTTAGTAACAAAGGGCGGACTTAATGCCATTTGGCATTCTCTACCAGTCGACCCATGTGATGATGAAAAGTTGGGGTAGGCATCGAAACTATTAATTTAAAAAAAGAAAACAAGTTATAATCATATATATGTATACATATCCTATCTATTTACTGGGTTTTGTACTGTCTATTGCATCAAAAGCATGTTCCTGGATACACCACTAACGTTCGGTAATATTACAGGTGTATGCGTAGCAGCTCCCTCAATTAGCGTCAAGCAAACAGCGGCCCCGCCTCCTGTGGCGCACAGCTCAGTGACCGGCATTTAGCGAGCAAACGGATATAACAGCTAAATTTATAGAGAAAAATGATATAATATCACATATAATATGTGCGTTCCGAAGGAGTAGACATAGAAAAGTTGAACACTCCTACGATTTCATGTTATGTTGTACGATACTTTCGACTATGGAAACTTTATGGGATTATTAACATGTACTGGACACAAACACCGATTGAAATTGTTATGAAAATGTAAAAAAAAAAAACGATAGTACTTCGTACTATTAGTCAATAATGCTTCGTAAAATCACGACTGTAATCCTCTAAGATTTAGACAGGGGTTACACTCCCACATTTCACAAGTTCAGTTTATGTCCCACTGTGGAATAAATGGTAAGTCTATTGCCATACAACAAGCGCATACCCAGACTTCGAACCACTACTAGTAAATCTGAGTGAAAAAAATCCAATAGTGCCGATCGTGGGATTGAACCCAGGACCTTTCAATCTACAGTCGCGCTTGAAACCAACACTAGCAACGAGGCAATCAATAATAATACCTCAGGCTTCTATAAAATTAAAGACCAATAAAGGTAATATCGGGTCTGTATTTTGCGATTAGTGGAACGTAGTCCAACGTTTCCCCACATCACGATAATAGATGCCCAGCACTGACAAATAATTCTGTTCCCTCCCGAGGTATACACTCTGAGCACACAGCGGAAATTATTACACCCTATGCGTGTATTAGGAAGCGTAGTACGATATGTATACCATATGTCATAGTAAAAAGCTATATCAACGAGAATAAATTTCAATTGTGTAGGAAGGTCAAAATGAACATGGAATATTATTTTTATATCTTGGCAACTCTCGTTTCCTTCAATTACTATTTTTTAAAGTCTTTAATGTTGCCCAGAAATATGTTTGGCTGTGTTAAAAGTGAATACAACACGAATTATGAACACTAAGATCTATGTGTATACAATTATTTTTATAGTTTTTTTGCGGATAAATAGTTATTAATTGTGTTTGCAGCGAGTTTTAATCTCAATCCACATATACTCTCTTTGAAATCAAACATAGATTATTGCGTTGCTATCCGAGTACACTAATTTAGTTCTCAGTTTGCGTACAGCACTAAATCATAAAACATCAAAATGTTCTATCTAATGAGCAACAGAAATTGAAATAGCTACGTGACGTGCAAATTTATAAATCTAGGTAGATTGAATTATAATCTTATAAACATAAAGATCCTTCGTCATATTCACGTTTTCACTGCCCTCTAAAAATGTAGTTCATATTCCTAATTTGAAATGGTATTGTTATGAATTGTTTTATTACTGAAATACGCTGAGATGAAATATGTATAATGCCATTTTTATTGCTACAGAAATAATTTTTCGGCGTGCGTATGTATTTTATAGCGCTCCAGGTGCTAGTTTCCAGAAGGTGATTCATTGCTGAAATATTCTGTTACGTACCACTGGCTTTATAAAATGTCCGTGTTGTTTGTGTACTAGAGAAAACGTCAGCATCATGTCCGCCTACTAATTTATGTCGTTAAAAGTTAGTTGTGACAAGTTTCGCGTAACTCAATAAGGATAGCCGAATACAATAATGCAACCTCTACGTGTAGTGCATACATGGCTATATGTTTAATTAAAAAAAACTGTAATAAAGATATAAAAACTTCTGAATATGGGATTATTTTGTAATAAATTTGTAACCAGTGTTAGAGAATAAAGGAGGTCCAATTCTAGATGTAGGTATATTATATTATATTTTTATTCTCCGGGCAATAGTGAACGATTATAGACGGGGTCTAGTTATGACTGTGATGCACAATACAAACACCTTCAGTCATTAATATATTGATTGTATATACACGTGGCTTATCCTCACCAGTTCTCCCTCTTAAAGCACGATAAGAAATGGCTCCTGATAGTTGTATCAAGCGAAGTTCTTCATGACCGCATCCGCATTAGAACAGACATGTGAAACGAGAACGAAGCTTACTTACGAACGAACTTACGAACTTAGCTTAGCGGATATATCCACGCTAACCGCTACCGCCTATTAATCAGTACTAACCCTAATCAGTACAACATAGGGTGTTGGTGTTTACTGTCCCTTAGTACCGGCATGTATTGAATTTCATTTTAATCACCCTGTGGGGTCTGACGTCAAGTTTTTCAGCGTGATTCGTCGTCACGCCCATCTTTGAATTTGTATATGTCTGTCGATATTAATGTTGGCTTAGATCGAAAGTAAAGCCAATTTTTCATGTCGACAGTTATTGACGCAAAACTATAGATAAATGGAGCGAGATTACTATTGCACCAAAAGACACTTAGATTTGTTTCAGTTAATAATCCTTCTTATTACTTGGGGTCTGGTATGACACAAACAGTTACGATATAATACGAGGTGTTTGACTTTATCTGTCATGATTCATTTATGTGACATTGGAGAGATAAACAAGCTTGGAAACTTAGCACGTTACAAACTTGCCGAACAACAACAAAATCTCGTAGAATGCTGCCTTTTTACCTAATTGAATTGCAACATAAATAAAGAGATTTCGAATCGGATTGAAAGTTTTGATGAAAATGAATCGTGTATCATCCTAATATAACATCCTCACACTAACATCCTATCGTAACATAATAAACACTGCTTAGATATATTTTATTTTATTAGTTTATTTCATTGTACATAACATGCATTAATCATAAACATGGATACTTATGTATATGTGTAAGTCGCTTTTATATGTAATGTCTTTCTTGAAGTGAACACTTCACTCAACAGAAAATTAAGTAAGCTTCTTATTTACTATTACTACTTATTAGACAATATCATTTGATTTAAGAATATGTTTAAAAGAAAAAATTGTTATCTTTCATACATTATATCAGATATAAGGTAGAAGATAAATAGAATAACTTATAAGTGTACGATTGATTTCAGCCGCCTTTTTAAATTACAGCTTCATAAGTCCTGACACAACAATCACTGCAGAGGTGTACTGTGAATTATTAATATTATTTATTGATGGATAATCTCTCTGTAAAACAATCGTGACTAAAACATTTTTCTAACCTTCTCTTTTTTCACAATAGGCCTCGTCGATACGTCGCTCAAGGAACCGTAACAAAAGTATAGGACTTAAGACGAATAAATCTTCATCGCCTAGCTTACCAGATCTTGCTCGTATGTTTTCTGGATTTTGAATAGTTTTACAGTTATATGGTTAGTATATTCACATCCAATGTGGTAATGGAAAAATTCTTTAAAGAGTCATGAAAAAAATACTATTAATAAAGCCAAAGTACTCCAAGAATAATGGACAATACTTCGATTGACAATGTAATCGTTATATCCATCGAACAATTGCTATTACTATCGTAAAGTATAATATGTCCGGTGTATGGCAACAGACTCACGGCCTATTCCATAGTGGGACGTAAACGTCACACGTGGGAGTTGTACATAACTTAGGGGAGTTTGGTACACTCCCATGTAGGCTTCTGCGCACCACTTTGGGGATCACAGGTGTGAGGTTACTAGATTACACATATTATTCTATTTATATTCATACAAGTTATTACTTTCATTGACTGTACAATGCTATACTGAGAAAAAATGGCATAATGGTAAAACTCTCAGCACGCTTTCTAATGAAGTTGTTAGTCGTTAAATAAAAAGTTTCTATTAAGTCTCCTTTTTCATTTTCACAACTCGTGTTTGTACTTCACACTCAACTCCTTATAACCTGGTTATAGGATGACGATGATTTGTTTCTTTAGTCTTTACCGTTCTCACTCGTGTCAGACACCCGTTAAGTACACAATACTGTACACGGAGACTGTACCGTTCAATTTAGTTAGAACAACAGTGGCTTCATGGTACAATTGATAATAAATGCTGTGGGTTGGAGCGCAACGTTCTACGCGCTACTTGCAATTGTCTAAGGTTATCCTGTTACAACAGGGACGTAACTCGGCATGTGTGTGGGTTTATGCTGAGCAAGGGTACCGCCAGCATTGAAATATGTACACTTACAAGTATCATTAATTACGTTTACGGTTGGTTACTAACTTTAAGTAAGTCTTACATATGTTTTATAACCTTAAATTTTCCGTACAAAACATGTTAGGAATAATTGATACTGGTGTATTTGTAGCTATGTACTATTTAATAAGAATAAAATGGATCATTTTTAAAGTATTCTCCACCAATTCATAGATAAAAACAATTTAATTAAATCCGTCAAACTGTGAGAATGAATTCAGACTGAATAAAAAAGTACCTTAAACGGCCACAGCGGTTCATTAATAATTTTTAATTAGCCTTATTTCTAAAATTGCTTTCAACAAGGACCAAAGGTTAATAATAATTCCATCACCGATTTCATTAAAAACTTATGGAAATGAAGTGGCTGCCAGTCAGAACACCTCCTACGTGATTGTAATGAGTAGTGGAGCTTTGAGTTTTTCTCTTTTAGCAATTTGTAATCAATATGCTACAATAATATGCTTTAAATAAAGGAATTAAATTTATGAGCAATATAAATATAATAATATATATAATATATAATAATATATAAATATAATATAATTTATTTATATAATAATTTATATAAATAAATGGAAGCGGTGTATATTTATGTAAACGTATATTTTCTACCGATAGTCCGTTCTATTAATCGAACACTTTGTAAACTATAATAAAAGAACGGCGTCGTCTTTAGTTGTTCAAAAATACGAAAACGGTTTCCGAAAACGACGCCTCGCCAGTAATTATATTTAGTTTTACGCCATTTACGGCTTCTGTAAGATGTTTTATAATTATTCCGTTATACCACTTATAATACAGTCTGCTCAAATAAATTTCGACTTGATTCCGACATCGACAAGGTATATCGGCCTATCGAGGTATATCACTTAGATCGGCTTTTTCACTCTCCCTATAAACCCTTATAACTCCTTATAAACCCAAGCCAAGAGTAACATAAACAAAGCACAAATGCTACAAATTTTTATTTCAATACCTTCACCTTAAATCGTCAGCTTATTGCAGTCCACTGCTGAATAGGCTTCCCTGCGGAATTACGAGCATAATCCCCTCGCTAGGCATGCGAGTTGGGAATCGCAGAGCACAGGTTCTAGCACGACCTACGCTGCCCATAGACATTGAGCTGCGCCTCGGCACGCTTCATACCACGATCTACTAGCGAGGGGGTTTTTTCGCCTCTTAGGACACACTGTATACCGGCACGAGGTCGGGGAATGCATTTTTGCTCCGCTCCGACACGGATAAGTCGATACACGCATAAAAGTAGATGATAAGTAAGTAGAAAATGGATGTTGGCATGCACATTGTTGCCACTGGCTTCTTGCCACCTACTCCATAATATAACCATAATTCTGTTCCGACTGGTTAGGAATACTACAAGGTATTAAGTGTATTATAAGAAGAAATTAATGAAAAAAATCGACAATACAATTAGCGTAATCAACGAAGAACGGAATACAACCTTCATTAAAAAGGAATTCCATCGAAAAAATGATCAAGCGGGGGGCGGGGGGCGGGGAGTGAGGAGCAAGATAATAGATTTTAAATAGAAGTCAAATCGTCTGGAATTTCGAATGAATTTGACTATAAATAAAATGTCATTATTGTTAAATGAGGTGCATGAAAGGAGCCTCCCCGAGCGGCGACTATGTCTAAATAAACACTAACGCACGACCTAGTTAAAAGTCTAGTTAGATTTTATGCACATGATTATATTACACTGATTTTTTATGTGCTGCAGTGTACTTTATGAGTCCAGATGTAAGCAGAATGTACCCTATTTTACTGGCAAGAAGCAGGTCTTGCGTTTGCCTGCTGGTATCTCAATAATTGGTAACTAATGGTGTATGGTATAAGTTCGACATTATGCGTTTTGTGAATAGACATTACATGCATGTACTCATATATATGTAAGCCTGTGGCATAACAATATAGCATGACCTAAGATTGGGCGAGATTGTTACACCGTTGGTTTAATTACCGCAGATAACCGCCCTGATGCTGGAATAATTGGACTAGCATCTTGGTGAAATATATCTAGGTGGATCAATATATAGTGGTATATTGATGACCATGTACGGAATTCCAACTTCGATTAACACCTTGCGATCTAGTAAACGTGATACTGTGTATATTATATATCAGCCAGTTGATATTATTGATATAATGTAATCTACTTTATATTAACGTAATTGATTTCTATGTGTGACAACTGCAACGAATGCAGAATATACTAAAATAGTAGAACTAAAGCACGTGTAAAATCCTCGCTTAGATAGAAAAAAATACGAAACTAAATTGGGTACTTCAGAAGCGAAAAACAAACATTTTTTTCAAACAGAATCGTTAATTAGATGAGAAACTATTCACACTCATATAGAACATGAGATGCCATTGGTATACGAGAACACAGAGAGTGTTCTGTACAAAAACTCTTGTTATTAATGTATATGAATGCGGCCAATTCTACTCGTTAATCCTAATATTACCTCTGAAGGGTGCCCTATGTTCAGCAGTGGCTACAATAGCTTGGTAATGATGATGAATACTGATATATTTGCTCAATTGTTTTACTGATTTCCTTTCAATATGACGAAATTGTGTTTCCGGCAAACAATTGTTTACGATGAATGCCGAAAATAATAAGGCAATTTTCTCAGACAGATCTTCTTAATATTGAAGAGAACACTTCCAATTATTTCATACATGATAATAATCTACGAGTAACACCCGTAAGTTACAGTATTTGGCCTACTAATAAATATAAGTACTTGTTATGAATATTTATTATATAATATTGTAAAATAACATACTTCTATTTTCGGCAATCGTTCGTATTAGTAAGATTTGAACTATTTTAGTGACGATCTAACTCATAATCATTACGTTGATAGACAAAAATTAATGCAGCAATTTAAATGACAATATTAAATATTCGAACACCGATTTTCGAAACAAAACATTAAAATATTATTATAATTATAAATAAGTTGGCGTTTCGTGATTATTCCAATAGCACTTTTGACTGTTAGTTACTCTAGTACTTTGAACCTTTAAATAAGTATGTCTTCTAATCAAATACTATTGCTAATTTCTTTTAAATAAGATTTAAAGTTTTAATTTGAAAGCTTTAATTTTGTAAGCTTTAATAATATTACTTATCTCTTCGAATAAAGTTAATCGTATAATTATGATAGAATTTCACTGATGACTACTTAGTCATAAGTAAACGAACTTTCGTTTAAACATTAAGTACATCGAAATAAAGAGCTAATACTTTTCGCAAATAAAGTTTATACGTGAAACATATTTTTTTTACGTAACTAAAAAACGTACCTTCATGCATGTAGTCCCTGGAGAGATAGACAGAGGTGTGTAGTCCACTCCCATGTTTCACCAGTCATGTTTAAGTCCCACTATGGTGAGCTTGTTGCCAATTTGCCATATTGTCTTTTAAATTCTCCTTTTATAAATATAACCATGTACACAGCGAAACAAACAGTTTCTTAAGTGATGTTCAGCGTCATATCCTTCCCTTCGCTTCACGGACGCTTCAGACCTGTTGTTGTTGCTATAAGATGCAGATGTTGCTATAAGCACCTCGGACTCCAAGTCATAGCCGACCATGACAGAGAGAATTAAGGGTTTTTTTTATAATATGGAGGAAGCAGACGAGCATGCAGTGTACCTGATGGTAAGTTGTAATCGACCTCAGATAAGGTTAGACTCAGGTACACCACAGATGCGGCTTTACCCCTGAGGACTAAGCTGGAATGCCTCAAAATGTGTCTCCCTTACCACACCGTTCAAATCAGAAACCAGAAAGCTTCCTGAACTGCGTCATCTTATACCGCTTCTAGGAAAACACAGAAAGAAGCTTACATAACATTAATATTTTACTTTGCTATAAAAATAAATGAGTAAGGAAAGAAACGAAGTTTTTTTCCTTAAATATTTTCCACATTAAATTTATGGAAATTACACACATTTTTTTTATTATACAAGGATAATATACATATGTTAATGTCAGTAATCCACCACGAGATAGAGTGAAAAAGGACAGAATGTAATAAACAAAGTTAGCTAATTGAAATTTACGGAAATGCGAAAGGTTAGTCAGTAAAAGTATTTACTAAATAAACTTATGAATTGGACGAAAAGGTCAACTCGAAATAAATGCAAATTGTAAGAGGACAACTTCTCACTTTATATAATTAAATTTTATGTTCTTCTCTCGTATTTAATTGCTTTTAAACTAAATATTGTTAAATATATAATGTTGTATGTAAAACAACATAGACCAGGGACCTGCATATTTCGACCTGTTGCCATCCATTGCAATATTTCACCATCACCAATCTACCCAATCTGTAAAGCCAAAAAGTGACCTGGCATTGTTTCCATGTGTTTCTTGAAGATTAACGACAGTACAACTTAAACTACTAAATCACCACGGAGGGGGATTAAGTTTACAAGTAGGACTGTTAAGCGAATCAAAGCCTTTCAGTCACTACCATAGTATAAATATTCATCATCATCATCATCATCATCAACCGAGAAATTTTGTAGTTTCGTTCGAGAGTTATCTTTACACATGATTTTGAAGTTACCTACTCATAGAAAACTATGCATAGCATATTTTTACATACAGATGTTATTTGTAGTGTAGTCAATCCCTACGTGTATTGTGTAATTAATTAAACAAGCTTCCAGTCAGTTAAGATTAGACGCAAGTAACAATGTATTAATTAATTAGCGTTGTTGGGTCGTGTCCGTATTAGGGACTCTGCTAGGCTAAATTTTCACATATAAACCCCGTCGATTTTGTTCTTAATTAAACCGTTATTTTTCGTTAGTTGACGCTTAACGCATTTAATGGATGTAAACGTGGACTTAATAAAAACAAAGACACAATGATTTTTTTTCTCGAATTTTCTATTTGTTCTTATCAGGGTTAAGTTGAAGAATATAAAAGTTTTTACCTATTTAAATACTTCGTTCGAATGGCGACGAGGCTAAGGTTTAAAAAGTCATTTGAGCTTTTAATTTTCCGCTATTTGCACTTCCCTTGAACTTCTACGACGTGAATTACATAATTGCAGACGGGAAATGTTTGGTTTGATGATAAGATCGGCTTTCTGACGTGACGCGTATAGTAGCTAATTTAACCAGCTCCTATTTCTATGATTTCCAAAACCTACGATCTTTAAACTTCTTCAAAGACCTTAATAACGTTTAAAAGAATTCTAGAACGGGTAGCGAACAAGCCAATATTTCTATCAATACGGACTTGACTAAAGTGGTCGGACCCCACCCTAGGCCAATGTACGTTCGTTCTAATTCAACTTTAGATAGAGTTAATAGATGGCGCTATTACTTCAAAATTTTCTTTGGCTGGAAAATTGTCACGTGAACTGCAATGCCACATAAAAGTAGTGAGTATTATAACATAATAATTTGGAAATAATCTTCAAACAGACAACAGCCCTTGGAGCCAATCACGTGATAAAGAATTTTAAAAAAATATACATAATTCCTTGTAAACTGTAGCAAATTATAAGCTTAGTTTCAATATTCGATAAAAAATGTACTATAAAATCTGTCATAAATTCATTA
>DWEI01005146.1:0-11055 GCA_018245875.1 Mysoria ambigua
TATAGACTGATCTATTGGATAGTGGGACGGAAACGGACTTGTGAAACGTTGGAGTCTACTACTCTCATCTGCCTACCTCTTTGGAGACAACAGGCGCGATGCTTCGTTATTTGCATTGTTGACATTCATACTGTAAATTGCAGACGCATCATTAATAGTCAATGGTCAAATAGTAGCATTAAGCAGAGATTTATGCGGAGGCATCGGTCCCTTTGACAAGAGAACCGCAGTTGATTAATGAATTATGGTCGAATGTGGTGAACATCGACCACTGGTACAGAATAAATGTTTCAAAGAGAACAGTTCGATCACGTCGGTTATACAGGTTTTTTGGATGTACCGATTGCTCATTTTGTAAAGATACGACAACTACTTCAGTTATACTTAACGTGATTGTAAGCGACACGAGTTATATACATCGTGTTACATTGTTGCTAGAACATCCCCTGCCAGTTGTTGCACAGAGACACACACACACAGAGACACGGCAAGTGAAATTCGTTAGTGATATTGCTGAACTTGCGTGCAAGTTGTTATATTGTTACTCGCTGAAAAGCCTTCTCTCTGTGCTCTTAAGTTTGTAAAGTCTTCTGATTGCCACTTTGTAAGTGTAGTTAAATATCGGCTTAACTTGATATCGAGTCCGGCAGTGAAACAATATAAAAAAACGATAACTTACAACGGTTTAAATTCAACAAAATCCATGATTCAAATAAGCCAAAATCAAATAGTCAGGACAAAAATCAAATAGAAATAGTCGAATGAGAATAGATAATTTAAAAAAAAAATATTTTAATCATAAGACCGAGAAAAGCGTGGAAGTATAGACTTTTAGTAAGTTTCGTACGATGTCATTAATTGACTCATATGAATTGTTAACACTTCAAGTGTTTGTGAGATAGTTCACATTATTCTATATTAATCAAAGTGGAGTGTACATATTACTATAAAATACAATGTATACTTTACATTAACGTGTGGTTTACACCTAGTATACTAATGCTAGAATTGGGTACAAATAGATACAGCATTGCTGCCGATACAATTTATGCGTCAGTCGGAAGCGTGCGGTCGTTCACGTGGACACTACACACGTGCGTTTCCTTCCTCAAGACTAATGCGACGTGCGACTAACGTCTAGCAGGACGTGTACGACAGTATGTATGCAGTGCCGGCCGGACTAGCGTGACCAAAACAGTTTCAGTTTAATATTAATAATCCTATTTCTAACATTCATTAATTAAATCCATTCATACTTAGGGAACTTTGATAATGTATGGTTTGAGAGTGGTAGATTTTAGTTAGATATCATTTAATTTTACAAGCAATTTTACAGCGTATTAAAAAAACGAAACATTACATTATTATTATTGATATTAAATTCTTATCATAAACAGCTTACCGAGTAGGCAGAAAACACAAATTACCAAATGTCTACATATTAACAGACCTGACATTTTTATTGTACATTTAAGAATAAATATAATAATAAGAACAAAAATCGACGTATGTTTTGCATGATAAATTTGTTTAAATATTGTCGTGGTGCTTGCATGGGGCGCGATAGTGATTGTGTTGTCGTGTAAAATAGATTACACTTAAATGTCACAAGTTTTTCTCATTCAGTGCCAACGGTGTAGCTCTCGACGTCCAGAATTGTAGTGAATAAAGAAGCGAAGAGTTTATCGTATCTGAACGGTTACATAAGGGTCTCGAAGCGCCATTAGGCTTTTGAAGAAATTGAAAAATACTTGTGAAAATTTTCTGGACGCAATAAGCGGAAGAGTGTGGTGCACCCACTTTTCATCAGTTATGTTGCACGTCCCATGCCAATGCCATTAAAAATCAAAAACTCTTAGCAATACTTTACTTGACTCTGGCATCAAATCCAAACCCTCGGCGGCTCTTTTTCAGTAGTGGTGTTCAATAAACATTTTGCCTTTATACATTCCAATTTCAAAGCACGAATGCATACCGCTTAAAGTATGGCGAAGTCAAATTTATTTGTTAATAGGTAAATATCACAGAAACAATTACACTGTAACGTTTTGAAAGCTTAAATGAGAAGCACATCCCTACCAATTAGTGCGTTTCAGTAATTAATTATTATCTTTCGCGCGGTTTCAGCAATGATTATTAGCTCACTATGACCGCTCCAGGCCACGATCTGGCGGCGCCGGGATTAGTGTCCGTACTCCATTTCCGTGGAGAGTAAAAATAACTGGTAAAAAATGAGAGTGTACAAGATTCCGGGCTTACAGGTGTGATGTTGCGTATGCTACGCGTAATTTGAATCTTTGTTTTAACCCTATCGCTGAGTTACAAATGGCGAATTTAATAACTAATCGCATTCTCTGCCAGTATTATATCACCAACAACTTGTGTTTAAAATTAAGATTATTCATCGTATTTTGTTTAAAATTAAAATCGGCCGCATGAATATCTACACATGTACGAACACCGGCTGCGCACGGTATTTCAGGATTTCCCACTTGAAATATATCACGCTATATTTCGCACGGGGATTGCGAATTTGCAATTTACGATGCATTTAGAATTGTGTTTTGAATACACGTGCAGCTATATATATGTAATTTATTTTAAATGTTTGTATTTATAACTGTGTCTATTTGGATCCGGGTGGCATTTGTATATTTTGTTATCGGTAAAAACTTCTTTTTTTTTCAATCTGAATGAGTCGTATTATACTACAACGATATTTATGTTTTCAAATAGTTTTTCTGTTTGAAGTACATTGGACGTTCATGACATTTCAACCTAAGCAATTTTAAATAACGCCATTAGGATGTAACCCTCAGTTATTCATTCTTAAGCGGTCTGGACAGAGCCAATTCCGGAAATAAACCCCATATCATTAGTAGAGTAGGGCTGCAGTACAGTAACAGAAACTCAATATTATAACTTACACAAATCATTTGTGGGTTCTCATAAATAGAAATCTAGATTTACATAAATTTCGCCAGGCATTGACCTATTTAAAAAAAATGTAACTTCACGCCTGTAATCCCCGAAGAAGTCGAGAGAGGAGTTTTAGTACACGCGCACGTTTCACCAGCTACGGTTACATGCCACTATGGAATAATTGTTGAGTCTATTGTCATACATTGACCATTTAATACTCGATAATCACTCCAGCTGCCAACCGGCTTGACAAAACACAGAGCTCTAAACACGCCCATCTTCGAGTCCTAACTTCCTTCTACAATCGCTCCCTTTGTTTTTGTCACGTGGAAAACGGTCCACAGACTGTCCCAACCTGCGCCATAAACGTCCAAGTGGAGTCCACTCCACCGCACTTGTGTGGGCGCGGAGAAAAAGTTCTAAGTACGGCGCCTCCAGTGGCTCGTAAACCGGCAACTCCGGACCATAAAAACGATATTAATACGAGAAGATAAATATTACATTTCTATTTGAGCGGTGACGTCATTCGAAATGGCGTCGTGCTGGTTATTTGACACGTGGCACCTCATTTTTGTAACAGCACCAGGCCCGTGTTTCGTCGAAGGAGCCGAGGAGTACATTTCCACTTCTCACCTTCCTCTTCTTTCCCTACTTATTTTGTTAATGAGAAATGTATGTATGTTGTACATGTATTGAGAGTACTTCACTCTATTGTCTACCGCTTCCGAGAAACAAAGGCGTGATGTCACCTTTTTATATGCATCGTCCGACCGCATTCACCACTATGTGACAAGAATCGACAAATCGCCAGCAAATGAGCAATAAAATAAATCTCGTAAAATAATTTTGTTTAGTTTTAATTTGAGTAAACAATTCGAACTGTACAAATCTATGTAATTTAAAATAAACGGAACAATTTCCGCGGCGGTGCCCTCGTCAGCCTTGTCATCGCTCCTCACAACGAGGCAATTAATGTTGCAGTACCGTTGTATAAAAATAGCTAAAACTGCTTTTTAATTTCATTTAAAAACTCCTGAAGTATACGGAAAGCCATCAGGCGTTCGAATGTAGGTTTGGTTGAAAAGCAATTTTATTTTCTGCTTTCTCATTAACGTTACATATTGTGACTTGAGTAGAATCGGAGTTTGGTCGTTGTAATATTGAAAAATATGTCCGTAGTTATAAACATAAGGTGGATTTGGAATTTTGAGTTTTTTTATAGACATTATCTTTTTACGGTAGTTTACAGAGGTGTCATAGTTACGCATTTTACTGATTAACATTTAAATAATTTTGTGCACTAATATGATGGCGGTCGAAATGAAATTTCCATGAGTTGATGCCGTATTTTTACAAAACCATAGATGAACTATGTAGTAAGTGCATGGTTTTTGAAAAAGAAAATAATGAAATCTTGCTCATGACTGCCCCGTTGATCGAGGCAAATTTTAGTAGTGATTTGAAATATGGATTTGTGTCCTGTGTATAATTAAACCCATAATTAAACCCAAAATTAGACCCATAATTAAAACCAAACCCATAATTAAACCCATTTCATTGTGGGACGTAAATGTATCCAGTGAGACGTGCGAGTGGTGCACACTCCTCTGTCTATCTCTTCGAGGATTACTGGCTTGATCTTACCCATCACCCTCTTATCTACAGCACTAAGTATAATGTACAATTCGACAAGGAAAAAAAAATCAAAAAAGAGAGTGAATAAAACACCTAAACACTTTTATACGAAAAGCGCGAATGAAATTAAATATTAATGTCCTTCGGTCGGTAACTTATCTAGCGTCGCGGTTATTTACGGCCGTTGAAGGCGTCCAGGGGCAAAAAAAGTATACACGTTGAGAGAAATAGAGAAGTTAAATAAATAACTAGGCATCCGTATTAGTCAGCAACTCCATTGAACTTTGTAAAAAGATGGAAGCGGTACGGATAATACCTACTCTTACACACTTTTTGTATATTTGCTAACTTCATAAATATCCGATACAATTCTTGTTTACAAACAGAATTATTTACAATAAAAATAAAATATGTACGGTTATGAAAGATATTGTGAGTTGTGGTTTAGTAAGCACTTTAAAATTACTTAATTCAATGTCTATGAATATCTTGCTTATTAAAAATAAGAGTGTCTATTCTTCGATTTCTTATTATTTTTGTAGCAGTCGGCACGTCAAATACGAGCCCATTGCTCAATAAGGGAAATAATTTAAAAATAAAACGAACGCCTTTTTTGTCGTATACATTTTTTTCAAACACGACAATCACACTCGTGGCTTGTAGATACAATACAAAGCATTTAAAAAGAAAACTATTATTAACTGGATCGACAAATATTAGCGGAAAAGCGATATCTACAATGCACAACGGAAATGTTAATTAATGTTATTACCGGTCAAACGACTATCTCGCTGTTCAATTGCGATACTGACTTGCCAGTATCGCATCAGGTCGTCGGGCACGGTGATTACAGGCTATTGGAATATATTGGCATTCCGATAGCGAAAACGAGGTTGTTAAAATACTTGTAGTATATAACGTTTAGAAGCAGATTTTTCAGTAAATAATATTGACCATTCCACATAATGCTGTGTTGTTATATGTGAGGTATTTCAGAGGTGTTTCATTTTTAAAAATGCTGTTTGATAACATTAAGTAGTCCATAGAAATAGATTTTTTTAAAGAAAGTAAAAGATTTTTGAGTCCATAAAAAGATTTTTGAGTCGATAGAAATAGATTTTTTAAAGAAAGTAAAAGATTTTTTTTCGAATTTAAAAACAAATGTCGTTAACTTTAAAAAGACAGTAATAAATTTGACTTGGTCAGCTACCCTTACTTGATCAGCGTGGTGGATTGACGTTTACTCTGTTTTTCTGATAGGAGGGACGTGTTCTAAAACTGGAATCATAAATGGATGGAAAAAAGAATGAAAATCATATCATGACATCACTACATATTATCCTGTTTCGCTAGGTTCCATACGTGGTAGGCAGAGAGCACTGTAATAAACCAAATCTATCTTGAAATATTCCACCAAGACACAATGTCTCAGTAAAGAATTTTTACATAAGAAAAAATAATAAACTTGGCGACGGAGTGGCGTGGCCATCAGTTCATATTTATGTTATAGTCTTATAATAACATAATACAGACGTTTTTATCTGACACACTTAACCTATCATCACGCCTGTAATCTCAAAAGTGGTAAGAGAAAAGATGAGTGTATTACACTACCACGATTCACCAGTTATACGTGTTATATGTCCCACTGTGGAATAGTAAATAAGCCTTTTGCCACATTCTTATATCTACTTGTGACATACATCGGGTGTACGGCAATAACCTTACCACCTTTTCTATGAAGTAAACGTAACTGACGAAACGTGGAATTGTACTACACTCCTCTGCCTAACTCTTCGGGGATTACTGACGTGATGTCGCGTTTCTTGTATCCGCTGAGTTTTAAATACGTCACGCTGTCCTACTTTCGATGTAGAAGAGAGGTGAAATGGCTATTGTTCATATATGTTGCCGTGGCATTCTGTCGAACCTTAGATTGGAGAGTCTTAAACATCATCGTAACCCAACCATCGCTACTTTGGTGTAGATCTCCTTCATTTCTTAAATGTTATTCCACTTCGGTTTGTCTACATACGGTTTTGATGTATTACCGACGACCAAATAAAAAACTATGATTAAACCAAGAATATGGTTACATTTGTAATAACAGTCTGTTTTCATTGCTGTATAGTATTTTTGTTTTCCAGAATGTTCTCGTTTATTCCAGTAATACAATCCATGACAATAAAGCTTAAGTAATAAACGATTTTGACAACTATGACTGATTGCGTGATGATTGTTTGTGAAATTCGTTTCGAGTTTACGTAATTATGTTTTAGTTAATATTTCTACCATACTTTTTTGTCAGTTTTAAACAGTTTTTAATATTCCTTATAGTAGTTTGCAGTCTGGATTCACTGTGGGAGGTAAATGTAACGGGTGAAACGCGAGACTGGGCTGCGCTTCTCAGCTTATCCCATTGAGAAGATATAGGCGTGATGTTGCTTGTATTCCAAGCATAAATTCTACCTAAGCCATAATAAACACTTAGTGGTCGCCCAGCGAATGTGTCTGAACAAGGTGGACCGTCTTTTATTTCATTATACACTAACGTTTATAACCGGAACAATATGTTGGTACATAACACAAAACGAGCAATGAAAGTTATCCTTAAAAAAGAAATTGTAATAATTAACATAGACATAATGGATATCGTCTGTACTATTTCTACAGAATAATAAATTATTTCAATTCCGTTCCAAAATTAAAATATGGACGGTGTTACTAATTACAAGTATCATTTTGAAATTGGAACAAAAGCTTCTGATTGGTACAATGACTTTCACTTTTCTGTATGAAAAAACAGATTCTCGTCAGAAGACTAAAGATTATACTGCCAGTTCTCTTATTTAATAATGCAAATTTGCAAATAGCAGGCTAAGGCCGTATCTTTTCTCATTCTCATCGGATACCCATATTCAAAAATAGAACGATAAAAGGATTGATGATTGTGGTGAAATATTTTTTTTTTCGGTAGATAAGACATACTTTTCCTTTCACGTCCATTAAATCGAACCTATCTTATATTTAAATTACGTCACTGATAGGGAGATTGATTGCCGTTGGTCGTGTTGGTTGCGGGTGCGACTGCCGATCGGGAGGTTCCGGGTTCGATTCCCTGGGTCGAACACTACAAAATTTTCTAGTAGTGGTTCGGAGAGTGGATATGTGTCCGATGCATGGCAATAGGCTCACCACCTATTCCATAGTCGGACTTAAACGTAACTGGTGAATCGTGGGAATAGTGAATCGTTCTGCATTCCTCTGCCTACCACTTCGGGGATTACAGGCGTGATCAAGTTACGTTTATTGATAAGGAGATGATGATTTTAATTTATTTTAGTGGTTTTACTGTACTATGCATTTCAAAAATTAACTTCGGACATTTCCAGCTGAACGAATGTCCGGCTGAGCCGCACTAGTGACCATAAATTAACGGTCTGGCAAAACGGTACAGTCGAGTTCACTATCTTCGCCGCGTTAATCTCTCTTAACGGAACCGAACAGGCTTAATTGCTTGTTACGTGCATTTCGTTTGCACAATGGACGAAGTGTTGCTAGATAAATTTGGAAATTCCGAGGGATACCAAGATACACTGGTCATGAGCGAACGGGCCAGATTTTAGCTAAACATGTGTCGGGGAAGAGTAATCGTAAATAATGAAGTATTGAACTTGGAAGAAGCACGGCAAATAGGATAGAGATATTTGAAGCTCGGTGTTGTCTGCCTATCTCGTGAGAGTCCTGGTGCGACGGTATAATAATACTACGCAGCAAGATGCATTTGTTTACAGGAAATCTTGCTTCTATTTAAATAGAATGTCACGACGCTGAACACGCACGGATAGTGCACAACCACACATACTCAACTCCCCGCAGTGGCTTTGTTTCCGCTCTGCGAACTGTGTAAAGCAGTAACGATGCTTACATACTCTCCGATTTTTTTTTAAAGATTTAACAACGAAAACTTTTCATCATACCTAAATATAACCGACTATACACATTTTGTACATATCTTGTGGATGTTTATAATTAAATTACTAGGTCCGTTTTAATTTATTTAAAAAACTTCTTCTCTGCTTCTTCTCTTCTTAAATGTTCAATCGGAATGTTAGAGCTAGATAATATCCAAAAGTGATATTAAATCACTTTTGGATATTTGTACTGTTATATTACTCAATGTTACACTGTGTGTATAAAGTAATAAACAATATAGTTTATCAATTTCATTTCCAAATATTTTACTAAATACAGCTCAAACAGAAACTTATTTATGCTATAAACTAATACGAGTACGAGTACACTCGTCTGTTTACTATCCAGGATAATACAGGCGTGATGTTATATTCATGTAACACAAGGCAGTTTGCCACTGAAAATGAAAACGTAAAAATAATAAAAAGTCCTATTGTCCTAACTTCAGCTGTGCGAGGCTTTGTTCGAGTCAGCTAACAAATGAACGCCGCATGAGCCGAGCGTTTTCGTTACAACCGTTATTTTAGCAAAAATTACCTACCTAGTTGCGTATTGTGAAATTCTGTTGATTCTGAACACTGGTATATCTAAATTGCTTATAGCCATACCCTTGAAGTTGATCGTAAACAACTTGAATAAGCCAATGGGATCGATATCACCGGTTTAAATTTCATCTCGTTATTTTTCATTAAAAAATGGTGCGTTCATTGATTCCAAGTGGTGCCGAATTCCTTTCATATGTCTAAGCCAATCTTCACACTTCAATCTACTGTGATGCATCATATTGTACATCATAAAAGGGTCTAAGGACCAGCTTATTGCGGTATAGTGAAGCCCACCTAGGTGCAATTTAATTCCTCGGCCGCAAATAGACTGATGATAATGACGATAATGCTGACTTTTGTATAAATAAAGAACAACGGGCCAATCAGCGCTCAAAAGCGGACTCTGTCCTCCGTAAACATCAAAAACCGACCTCAAAGAGGACTAGAGGAAGTGAATTGATAGTGTCAGTGGGTTTAATATTATTTAATAAATTTAATATTATTTAATAAAAATAAGTTAATGGAACCAAGTTTTTCCCAGGGGAAAATTTTGCTTTCCCACGGGAAACTCGAGACGGCTTGCCTTACCTATATTCGAGGCAGTTAACAAATGAACTCAGCATGATCTCGCCCTTTTGTTAATTGAATCTAAGGCAAAAACCGCTAAATGGCTACTAAACTCAAACGCGCCCTTTAATTACTCAGTTACTCGTACCTTGAGCTAGTTAGAAAAAAGTATATGTTAATTCTTCTTAAATAAAAAAGATAAATTTGGTAAGATAAAAACATCTAGCATCTGAATTAAATAAAATGTTTCCAACTTATTTTATCCCCAGCCCTTTTTTCAATTTGGTTTAATTTAATTAAATAAAAAGAAAACTTTATGAGAACTAAGAATGAGCACAACCTTTTGTTAATTCGAGTCGTTTTTGGAATAAATGTAATTAATTACAATGAGAACTTCGCGAAATGTACGAATGAGCGAAGCTCTTTGTAACTTTGATAAGTCCACAGTGAACACATCCGAGCGGTCGCCGAGACGTGTTCGTGTCTTTTCCGCGTCCATTACTCGAATTACACCAGGTTACATGACATACGGGGTTGTTTTCGCATTTTTTAATTTTCTTACTTTTGCTACTCATGAGATAAAATATGTTATTATTCTATGGATTTCTGCTCTGATTTTTCGCAATACACTTTATGTAACTTACCCACAAAGCATATACATATAAATGGGGAAGTAAATTTGGTGTTATAAAACTCGGGAGAGCTGAGTTTTATTCTCGTTTATTTCGTTTCGTTTTATTTCGGAATTCCCAGTTTAAATCTGATGCACCAATTTCGTAACAAAATTATGTGCAATTGTTGCAGGATTATATCGGACATAATCAGTGTACTAAGGGTTAAGAGTTACTATAATATTCTCCGGGGTGTGTAAAGTGAAAAAAGGGGGAAAAAGGAACTTCACGCCTATAGTCTCGAAGAAGGTAGGCAGAGCAACGCACACTTCCACAGATCATCAGATACGCTTACGTCCCACTATGGAATAGGTGGGGAACCTATTGCCATGTATCGGGCACATATCCAAACTCCGAACCACTACTTGAAAATCTAAATTTTGTAGTGTTCGATCCGGGAATCGAATCCGGGACCTCCCGATCGGCAGTCGCACTTGCAACTAACACGACCAACGAGGCAGTCAAAAAGTCCAGGCAGTGTGAGGTCTGATAACAAATACTTAACTACTAAGATATAATCATACTAAGGCTTTTATTATTGAGAGCAAAATAATAGTAGAATGGTAAAAGAATTAAATATGTGTTTCTATTTTATAACCATTGGTCTTTTGTCTATAGCAGTGATAGCCTAGTGGTTTGAAATTCGGCCTCTCACTCCGGGACACCGGGTTCAAATCTCTGGCGCGCACCTCTTTAAAAATGTGCGTTTTAAGTTTAAATATCACTTGCTATTACGGTGA
>DWEI01005147.1:0-11054 GCA_018245875.1 Mysoria ambigua
GACGTATTAAGTTCTAGAATTTTCTACAACTTTGGACAGCAGCGCCCTCTGGTTTCGAGTAGCTAAACTACAACAAAAGATAGAATAATCTGGAACACGACGATTCTAGAAAAGCATTCCAAAACATTCGTCCATATACAGAAACAAGGCATGTTCGGCTAGGACCTCAATTCGTGTTTGCGTCGCAACGTGTTAACATACGCGATACAATAAAGCGAATTACTTGTATTTTTTTCCAACCGATAAGTATAAGTATAAGTAAGTATAAATTGTGTTCCTACCACTTCTAATCAGCGTAATTTATTTCTGTGAATCCCGGCTCGTAACAGTTATATAAAAATACAATGTACGCCCGTATAAGGCTGAATGTTTTCAACCTAAAACAACAAAAGGGGCACATCTGTTAGTACTCGGTCAAGAGTAAACACACAAATTCATTTCACGCAAAAGATGAACGATAAAACACGATATATCCTTTTGACCTTCTCGCTAAAGATATGTATGCACATGATACGAGTGTTCTGTGTCACATATAATTTTATTTACTCATAACGCATTAACTAACCTTTCACCAGAGCGTCACATTCACTTCGCTCAACATCACCTTTACTTTTGTATTTCGTTTTTGAGTATGCTTGCATGTGTGTGCGTGTGTTATTATAATTCGTGTGAAAAGGTATTCTTTTTTGTGCAACTAAGGCTTGTTTTCACAACTTGTAACTTCATATATTTTATCTTAGTGTTCACTCTTGTTAATCCTAATGTGAACTATTATAGCATAGTAATATCGTTACCTATTTCTGCCTTATAACAGCAGCGTTACGCCCTGCTTTGTTCCGGTTTGTAGAGTGTGCTAAGGGAGACATACTTTTTCGAGGCATTCTAGCTTAGTCCCCAGGGGTAGAGGTGCATCTGTGGTCGACTTATCTGGGGTTGATTACAGATCTTACATACATAATACAGAAGTTATGAAAACCGCGGACGACGACGTCGAACCGACTTATGCCGTTTAGGTGACTTTGGCTTTTACATTTGATATTCCAGTAAACAATTTATGAACGGCAGAAAATATTTATAGGTCACCTGATTATTCTGGCGACGGATGCATTGCTATCTGATTAAGATACTTATTTCATGTTTTTATACTATCTGCCTACTGGAAGTCTTTTATTTACCTTT
Source organism: Mysoria ambigua (assembly GCA_018245875.1). Classification (NCBI taxonomy): domain Eukaryota; kingdom Metazoa; phylum Arthropoda; class Insecta; order Lepidoptera; family Hesperiidae; genus Mysoria; species Mysoria ambigua. The sequence goes on from DWEI01005147.1 coordinate 1,180, forward strand.
TTGTACATACTTCTAGGTTTATGACAATAAGAAAATTTATGTTTTTTGGTAATATATATATTTCTTATGTACCCTAATCTTTTGATTTAAAAGAAGGTTATTTTTCCCATAAATTCATAACTTGCGACTCAATAATTTAACGATTTCAGATATAAAAGGTAAGAGTGAACATTACATAAAAATTCTATTTTTTTCTTTGATAACTTGTTTGTTTCAGTCAACCGAGTATAAATAACAGTTATAAAATTATAAAAATTCAATATTTATTTTAAATTTTTCCAGTACTCAATTGTCAAGTACATTTCAAAAACCTACCCCAAATATTTAGAGCTGAACAAGAATAAGAAAAGATTCATTTCGTATACAATGACCGGAGAGCTTGTTTGAGCAATTTACGAGAAACTCGTTACTCACCCGAATCGCTAGAGGTCACTACTGTGGCAATGTAATCTCGCCGCCAGCTAGACTTGATACTACATACGTATGTCGAAAGTCAATAGCTCAGCGCAAGACTTTCAAGTTTAATTAAGTCTAGTTTTCTGCTCTGAGGTAATTTTGTAATTTTGTGTGTACATGTATTATAGCAAACTGATTTAAATGGGAAATCATAAATGAATTAGAACTTTCATTAGACATTTTATTCAATCGGACTTAACCTAGGTCCCTGTCCTGGTCCCGTGATCCTGGGTTCAGATCCCGGGTCGGGCGCTACAGAAATTTTCTAATTTTGATTTTCTAGAAGTGGGACCATGTTTTGAACTATGCCCGGAGTCTGGAAATAGGCTCACCATCTTTTCCATAATGTGAAATAAACATGACTGGTGAAACATGGGAGTATACTAAACTCCTCCACTACCTCTTCGGAGATAACAGGCGTGATGTAACGTTTTAAGCCAAAGTTATCACTGCTAAATTATTTATAACTGTATTTATGATACAAACAGTTTTCTTTACATCAACTCTGAAAATAAATATACACATAAAAGTCCAAGATACTCACAATAACTTAATTTAAATAATTTATCCGTGAATGAATAATTTTAATACAGTTTTAGCTACGAATTGCTAGATACCGCTGTATCGTTGTCACTCATGTTTGTATCTCCAGGGAGATTAGCTAAATAAATAGTACCGGGGTACGGAACTACGAACATCCAGTACATTTGGTTTAAAAAAGAACACTGTATTTCACTTTATTCTTAATACTCTGTAGCATGACATCCTTTTTTTTGTTAACGCTTAATCAAAATAAAATTTGCATTCGTTGCGAAAACTCTAGAGAAATACTTTTGTGTAATTTATACATTGTGTGTTACTGTCTAACAGTATATTATTAATTATTGTGTATTCATTTATTATTAATAATATTCAATTAGCACACAAAATGTATTATTACACTTACATTTATTGATTAGGTTTGTAGGCCTTTAAGATAGCTACGATTCAGTTCGCCATGTTTACGCGGGAAAAAGAACAAATCTCTGTGTTTTGACCCACTCACACGTATCGGCATGACTTTAACAATTACTTACTATTGGAACCGCACCCACTATTCGTTATAAAACTTTAATTAACTCACTTTTTTATAATATAGAAGTAGTGGACAGGCATGCAATCCACCTGATGGTATGTGGCTACTGCTGCCCATGGACATCCGGAGTCGAACCACGGAGGGTTCTAAAAATTATTTGCTGTTTATATATGTAAATTTATGTTCTAAGTAATTTCGAATTTCAACATTTGAGGCGATTTACCGTAGACGTTCCTGTACACTTAGCATACGCTTATCCGAAACTATAAAATAGCTATGGCGAATAGTTCGCGCGCGTTGGCTACGAACCAAACTGATACATTTCCTTTTCGCACTCCGCCGGTTTTTATATTTACGATGTTATTGTGGTACGTGACAAATACGCAGGAATATATCTAATGGCGATTTTGTTGTTGTTTATAGCACCACGTCGTCCGTCCTCCAACAGTTTTATGGATTTCATTTTCAATAATGCAGTCGAAATATACAGGTAAAGGATGATTATTGTTGATCAGTCTTCTAATTTGATTGATTTTTATGTAAACAAACATCACAAATATGACTGTTATAGTTATACTTCGTCTATTTGTTTCAACACTTGGATTTATTGTGGTATGTGTTTTAATATTGTTAGTTTCTTTCAACTTTTCTATTTATATTAGAAATTGCCGTTTTACTTATAGCATAAACCTACATTTTACAGCATACTAGCATCACTAGCATAAACCTACATTTTACATGTCCATGTTGGCACATAATCAATTTATTTCGTATTTATTGCAAATTTAAATAAGCAACATGAAGTCATTTATTTAGAATATGATGTACCATTACTGTAATTATTACAGATGTACTCGTAAATTTAATAAAATTTTTCCATTTTCAAACGGGGTCACGTCAGCCGTTGCTATTGAAATGAACAAAATCCGTGAAAATTTCATAACACCGCAAAATAGCGTAGCGCTGGGTTTACCTTCTGTTAATTTTATTAATGAAATCTTACGAAAAGTTCCCTATGAAACGCTAGAACTCGAGCCGGTTCGACTCGTTTCATTATACATTTGAACACAACTCTGTACACCTAACGAGGAATTAATTACACCCGATTCACCTTTGTTACCCTTTAAAAGAATAATTAACTGTTGAATCTTTGATAAATTATTCCGTTTTGGCGCAATACGAGTTTTATTGTCTTACCTTTAAACAATGTAACGCGTTGTAATGTTCGCGCAACAATTATGTCTCATTAGTAATGAATGTAATGTTACTTTTCGTATACTTAGTTGCGTTCAATTATAATTATTTAAATTGTACACAAGGGTATGAGATTAGTAAAGAACTTGGAAACTTTGATGTGCTCAATAAATAGATAAAAACATCAACTTTTTAACCATACTTAGGATTGTTCACTCGAAATCACGCACCGATATTGACGAACACTTAAGAATGTTCATATTATTATGTATATAAAAAGATAAAAACACTATTTGCGAAAGACTCAGCTAAAAACGATCTATTACTATGCATTTCGTCTCTCTCGCTAATGGTTATATGGGAAACATCGCTGTTATGGGAAGAATCTCCACTTGTTCGTGAATGTGCTATTAGGTATTATTAGTTCATGTATAACTAGTATTATAAATACCCTGGCTGTCTATGGGCAGCAGCGTAGGCGATGCGAGCAGCTGTGTTCTGCAGAAACAGGACAGCAGGACAGAAACCTTCAGCAAAGGCCTACAACCAGCAGTGGATTGCAATTGTCCATAATTATGATGTATATGTATACAGTACAAAATATTTGTATTGTACGTTACATTAGCTGTGCTCTCTGTAACTATTTTGAATCTAGTATTATGTTACATTTTTTTCTTAAGTGGCAGTATTTAATGTTACCAGTTTCCGAAAAAGTTTGGCAGTGCAGGAAATTTTGATATAACTTCAGATTTGGTCGCAACTAGGATAGTCCATATATCATATTGGAATTGGACACAGCTACTCGTATTTGCAACTGGTTATCACCGTCTTATGACCAGTGCATCAATGATTAGTACGTGAGTCCATTAGTGATTGTCCTATATTGGTGTAGGAGAAAAGCGATAGTATAATATAAAAATATGCAACTTAATCCTTATTACCTTAAGAACTGTTTTTCCATGAAATAATTGTAAGTTACATAAATATATTATGTCAGCACTGTATTCTGTCTTTCAACGGACTGACATTTAGTTTAATTTTTGTTATTAAACATAAACAATTTCCCGTTAACCACAATAACAATACCACAGAGACTGTTAACAAGCTTTCAAAACATTGCTCATTATAATAAACATCGTAAAATACCAATTAATATAATATTTCCATACATTTCATAGAGCAATAAATATTTTGAAATGCATATTGCATGCCGTTCCCGGGGAAAGCAATTATTTTCACCAAAACCCCTCTTTCCATATATTACGGTGTTTGTGGCCGCGATGTGGGTGTATTTCGTATTTATTTTTACCTTTTTACGTTTTCATTAAATGTACTTTTTTAATGAATAATAATGGACCGAATTCAATTATTTCGTACGCTAACTCGACTGGAGATTAAAAAATATTATACGGCCTCATTGAATAACGTAGCCGGACAGACTCGTACATTTTTATCGCATACTACATACACACTTTTAAATATTACTCATGTATTTTTCTGTAAAAAAATATATTTTCTATAAATAATTTACAAATTACAACAAATTATTCTTAATGCTGTCTACATTTAAATAGCTGGGCATGTTACCTTGTTTCGTATTCGCAGAGTTTTTTGGGAAAATTATGAAAACCTATGTCTAAAAGTGTCTAAGATTTGCTGATTGTGAAACACTCCTATCTTAAAATTTACATGTATTGCAGAAGCCTTAGAAGTCTTAGAACAAACTGATGGATACGTTTTTCCAACCATCCACTGATAGTTTCCTCAAACATAACTGATCAAGATAAGTTTCATTAAATTTGAATCCCATAATCCCGGGTTGGCTGGTCCATAATGGACGAAAACATTACTGGTGAAATGTGGGACTGTACTACACTCCTCTGGCTGCGTAGGCCAGGTGAAGCATATGTAGTTTATAGACGAGACGAAGTACATGAAGATCACACTGAAAGCGACAATAAACGGACGGGCGTGTCGCGTACATTCGTAAATACGCCACAGGGAGCCACCCAACGGATGCGGCCGCGTACAGCAGGTTAGCAACACGACCGGTGCGGTTACCGCATCATCGTTCAAAACGGGATGTAAAAAGTAACATGTAGCGCTTCGATATTGCATATCGTGATCTATTAATTATTTTATTTCGCGAATAAATTTTGATACAGAATTTATCTGCATATTGTGTACGCATAATTATGAATAAGACGAATTTATTTTTGAGCGTGAAACGCTTTCACAAATATTGAACGACTGATTAATAATAATTATTATTATTATCTTTACAACTATTTGTTTCTGATTTTCGAAATGTGTATTATTATATGTAATCGAAATGTATACTACATATTAATTTTTTAGTCATATTTGTAAATCATATTTGAAATTGTTTGACCAATAAACACTCTGCTCATACCTCAATACGACTACACGTAACAAAAATGAATGAACGTAAATGAATGAACTCTGTTATATACAACGAGTTTTATACGAAAGAATTCTCTACGAACAAACACAAATTCAATTATTTCGACGCGTCATAGCCGCTTCCAAAATTTCACCGCCACACACAATGCAATTTGAAATTCTACTTGTAATACGTACAGACAATGCGTGCAAAATTTTAATTCAAATTCCCACATCCGTTAACGCTTCAATAAGTACGCACGTCAACCGTACGAATAGTTCATCAATTTGAATCGAGCGCTCGTACGGGGCATTGCGACATGTGCCGGCGTGTCTGTGCGACCAACATTTCAGACATTGCGTCACCGGAATTTAATTTTCATTCCCGAATTCTCATCAGCGCGCGAACTCGAATAGCGACCGCGTCATTACACTGATTTGACTGTGAACGATATCGGAACGAATGGGAATGAGTCACGTTGTGTCATCTATACGTTCATTCAGTCGCTTTGCTAACAAACGTCAAGGTGACACCGGTCGATTTACAGTTGAAGTAGTTCGTGTGTGCACATCTGTGGCATTTGCGAACCGCCTTCAATCACTGTGTATTATATGACAGCGTAACTTTGATGTAATTGAGTAACTTTACGAGAAAATCGTCATCTAGTAAGCAAATTAATAATTGTTGTTCAATTTGGTCAGTAGACAGAATATCGGATAAAATAAATAATGTAATTTAAATACGTAAATAAATAATTAGAAATCATAAAATAATTTAGGATCCATATTTCGAATTAATGAGTTCTCGATAAATCTTTTTAACATATGAACTGTATTTATTTAATGGTAAATAAATCACGTTAAACCTTCATATAAACGTAATTTAAATGGAAAGTTCACATATTGCGTGATGATACAACTTTAAATCAAACGTGTGTCACGATTTCAAAACGAACGATATTACACTTAAAAATAGAACGCATCTTGTTGAGAAAACGAAACAAAGATATGAATAAGTGATTGTTACCATATACGTCACATTTAAGGCTCAACTCCATAAATTAATCAATATCTATTGTGAATCTGAAGAGAATTTTCAAAAAAAACACAACGCCGACCAACATTGGCGTAAACAGTCCCTTTGTTCTAAATACTTTCGTGTTGGACAAAAGAACCATTCTGTATTATAGACGCACGCACTCTTATTTACGACCTAACTCTAACCATAACCGAGATGATTATCACAGAAATCTCTTCCTAGCCAAGTCGTTCCTGGAACACATTACACACATTACATCTCACAATTGCGCTCAAAGTCACTTTTATTGCTCACGACTTAAGGTCCAAATTAATGAAAACCGTGCACTGTTATGATATGGAACAGCTAATGTAAATCGCGACTAAATCGTCTCTTATTTCCTTTATCTACAGACTTTCGCCCCGAGAGAATAAAGCAAAGTTTCCGAAAGAATACATAATATATGCACATAGATATATGCGTTTAAAATTGCCAACGTCGGACATGCACAAAATATACGATCTGTGAAGTTTTGTGAAGTCATCGGCAACTCAATACAGTCAGTTCAAAGAAAAGCTGACATTTTAACTTAAAAATACAAACTGAGAGCAGAAAATTGTATTAGAATCCAGCTGTTTCCAATCACAACAATAACTTCGAAGCGCTGCTGTTTTGTATTTTATTTCGTCTCAACCAAATGTTATTTCATTCGAACGATGGTAAACGACAATATCACCTGTTCCTGAGAAAATAAAGTCAATATATAAAAATATAACATATTTATTGTTGGAAGTTTTCCATGCTATTATTCCTTCCAGTGTTTTATAGAACAAAGCTCTCATATCCGTTTACTTCAAAGCTTTTCTGAAATGATGGCTTAGCTTATTTGTTATACACAGTCAAATCGCCACTGACTAACTCCCAATTTATTTTTAAAGTGCACATTTGCCGAATGAATTTTTATGTAGTGTTGGCATTTATTATTCGATGTATCTCCTATGAACTTAGCAGCAGCATTGAAAACTCTTGCGAAAACTTTGTTTTAACTCTGTTGCCCATAAATCCCAGCCCACCATCTCTCAATTACGCCATCAACACTAATAAAATGATTAAACTCAGCTCCAAAGTTTCCAGGGAACTACAAAATTTTAGTAGCTTACCAACAAACTTTTGCTTCCATTTTATTTTGTTACACAAGTAACAATTCATTTAGCAGTTAATGATAGAAACTCGTCCGGAATGAATAAACCTTTTTATTCGTAACTTCATTCTTAGTTCTTTTGACTCTGTTAAGAAACCTATCTTCTTTATTTGTTTGTTTTTCGAAATATTTAAGGTTAAGTTGCGCCTTCGCTAATCAAAGACAAAATTAACACACTTTAAATCAAGAAATCTGAAATCAATAATAAAATAAGACAACGATTACATAAAATATCTCATCTAAGCATTTAATTACCTTCACTCGATTTACTGAGTCTACCGCTACTAACTCTGAACTCATATCTTTAGTTTAAACGTCACTACCCTAAATTGCCTTAGTGATTCCAAAGTACTTAATAACTAAACTTGCCCTAACTATATTTGAGATATTAGACTCCTTTGTCAATAGACTATTATCCATTACGAAACGTTACTCTTAACTTTAAACTCTTATTTGTTTCCATTGGCATGCGAGATGGCATTCTCCATTGGCATGAGAGAACTTATTTTACCGCCCAATGACATTACTATGGACGGTAAAGTTTCAACTAAACTCGACCCATAGTATGCACAGGGTAGTAAAAAAAATTTAAGACGACCTTTCCCAGTGACTAAATCTATATCATGTTTTAATTCTTCACGAATCAATGACACGACTGTCGTGAAACGAATGACCAACTCACCACATCGATGATCTGCTGCAAGGTGAGGCCAAACTTGACCTCAAGCGGCTCGCTCTCGTTGGCGACGGGCCGCTCCAGCGTGTTGTAGTTGTTGAGCAGCGCGTTCAGCAGCCGCTTCTCGTGGGGACCTTGCTCCGATACTGAAGAAGGAAATAACACTGTCAGTGTTAGTACTACTAAGTGTAAATTATCACAATGTTCACTTTAGTAATCAACAGTACGAATCTAGTTAGGAACTTTATGCGCTGCCGAATGTAACTCGAATGTGTTTTCATAGAATTAAGGAATAAAATCACCATACGATGAAATTAAATCGAGATATAATAAATTTCTTGTGAATCAAAAGTAAGTAGAATTCCGTAGAAAAATATACAAATAGACACCTTAGGTCAAAGATAAGCCAACATTTGTAAAAATATTATATCCTTTTTATTATAGAAAATCGTTTGTTGGCTAACTTTCTAGGTCACAAGACAGATAAATCAAGTAAGCCTCTGTAAAGCTTTAGCGAGACACTACAAGGTTATGTCACGAAACGCTTATGTCATGTCTACATGTCTCAGCTTGCAAGAACTCAGTTTTCGAACGAGGCTGAGCTTTGCGTTCCTTTTCACACATAATCGCTTTCAAATTTCTTTGTAAAGAAAAGCCAACTTGGTAATGTTCAGAAAATGTCAAGACCGAATGAGCTTCTATGCGACTTCTTTACAGATTTATATGACGTACTGAATTTTTAATGACGGAATTCCTTAAAATCTCACCGCTAAAATTTATCAAATACTAGAGAATTGCACCTCTGCCAGACACGATACAGCAATTCACAACGGAACATCGGTAGTATAGCTAAAAGAGAAATATAAGCGGACGACGGCTCCGAACGACCACTGAAACACCGGCAGCTCGCCGCAACAAATTGCGCAAATCCTTGTAACTTCGGATACGAAACGACCCACGTCTGCCGAAGACTAACTGCTAGATAAACCCGTTAGCCACGCACCTGAAGCACTCGAAGCGTTGAACATACGACGGTTCTTAGCGCAAAGACAAAAAGCGCAATTTTCCTCGAATGCCTTCAGAAATTCACTGGAGTCCGGCTCGAAGGACCAGCAATAAACACTCGTTTTAGGGGCTCAGATCGTTCTTATAAACGTGATGTATGGCGGTTGAAATGTGACGGGTATAATTCCGGAATACGTTAGATTACAATGCGTGAGAGAGACAAAGGGTAGATATGCGCGAGAACTGTAAGGGCTGGTGATTTATTCGAGTAGGAATTTTACAATGCCGTAAACCATTTCGCATCCGATAGTCGTGCGCGTTCCCGAACCTTTTCAATTACTTATTCCGATTACATTGTTTTGTGGTGTCTATTAAGCGTGCGCCACGGGAGCCGAAAACAAGGCCAGCCATGATAATTAAGTCAATTACAGGTACAAAATTATACGGGTGAAGCCCACGGAGCGCGCTCTCGTATATTTTCATTAATCAACGACCGTAAAAACTGGAACTAGGGACGCAACGTATACTGTAACCGTAAAACAGAACCGCTCGTTTACAAATTCGCTTTTTGAAATTCGAAAAGCGAACGATCCGATTGACAAAAATGGAATTTTACGGAGCTAGCATTATAGGTACTTATATGAATTACTTTTTATGATTATGTACGACATAGTTTACAATTAATACGAGGATAAGTCAAATGACATTCGTTTCATCACTATCGACCAGTTCTCCGTAATCGGGCCATGTGGTATCATGTTGAACTAACACGCTCTGTATCGTCCAATGCAAGGTTAATCAGGAACCATTATAATCTTTTCTAAGAACCACAGATCTACATATAGAG
>DWEI01005148.1:0-11054 GCA_018245875.1 Mysoria ambigua
ACACGCAGCCCCCGCTACACGCAGCCCCCGCTACACGCAGCCCCCGCTACACGCAGCCCCCGCTACACGCAGCCCCCATTACACGAAGCCCCCTCTAATAAGGAAGATTTTCGTCCGTGATTCCGCGCTCGTCGGGCGAGGCTCTCTTATTCGTGTTCTTATGTGTTGTGTGAACAAAAAAATATGTACTTATAAGTATTGATTTCAAATTTAGAACGCATAACCCTATTAAGGTCCTTCTAGGAATTTTTTTCAGTAGGTACAGTACCATCGCTCGCGACCGCGCGATGCGATGGTACTGTAAGCCTCATGGTGCCATTTATTAAGTTATCGGTATTATGCCAGCGCGCCAGGTCTGGCCTGCGGGCTACGCGGCAACACCCATCGCCAAATACCTCGAACTTTACAAGTTTAACCTTTTCTACAATCATCAGTGTCCTCATGTCTTCACGCTAGCATACATTCATTTCGTAAGAAATATTCTGATTTTCCAGGTGAGGACTATCGTGAACAGCTTGGCGGCGGCGGAGGCCGAGGCCGAGGCTGAGGCGCAGGCGCAGGCACAGGCGCAGGAGGAGCAGCGCCGCGCCGACTCGCAGTCGCAGCCGCAGCCGCAGCACGCGCCGGCCGCAGTGCGCGCGCCCCGCACGCTCATGCTGCCGCAGGACCTCGACGAGAGGCCGCATTGTGAGTCGATCGTTTGTTTCGATGCTAAAGGTCACGTAGATGTATGGTTGTTTAATTTACTAGTAGGATATAAAAGCATCATTTTGTGATGCTGAGTGTACTGTCGACGACGCGACTGCCCTCGAGCACGTCGCGCGCCGCCGCCGCGCTGAGCGCCGCCGTCGTGTTGCAGACATGCAGCCGCGCTCCGTGCGCAGCGCCGCGCCGCCCGCGCCGCCCGCGCACCGCGTCAAGCGCTGCGCCTGCCACTGCGCGTAGGCCGCGCCCCCTCGCACCGCCCCGCCCCCTCCCCCTCTCTCGTCCTTCCTTCGCCCTTGGCCACTAACCCGCCGCGTCGCCGCTCGATGCTAGCACGGATTGAAGCGACTCCAGCACGGATTACGAGTATCGGTACCGGTGTACCGATTTTTGACGATCACCGCTTTGGTACGAAAATGTAAGCTGAAGAGAAAATAAAATCCCAAATCCCGAGCCGGCAAATTTAACTTCGTACTCGATAACGTTTTACACTAAAGAGTATCCGATGCATTTATCAAAACCGACTCCTCACTCTCCCGACTTCGTCGAGCTTCCGTCGTTGCATAAAATCGTCGTTGCGTTAAATAATATACTTACATATACATTTTGTGATCCTAAATTAAAATATATTAGATTTTAATACATTTCGTTTATTATTTTGATTACTCCCTGTCAAATGAAGCTTTTACAATTGTACACAAGGTAAGTGTGTCGGCGCAGCGCAGTGCCGGGCACGGGCGCTCCCGCTGTGTGATATTTTACGAAAAATATCTGAGAACATATCGGAGGCAGTCATGAGGACTGCCGACAGAAATGAAAACCTGAAACTGTATTTTGATTATTGTGAAGCCGATTGTAATATTCAAAATTTTAAATTTTTCGAATTACAACGAGGGAACTAATCCAATTACACATTGTTCCATACCTTATTTCTCAGTTATCCACGCGCTGTGAGTTGTCTCTTTAATAGTAATGAAGTCATCGCAGAAACCACACGTTTGTTTATGTCACCCGCCGTCGACGCATTGGAAAGTGGCCCCTAATACACCCACGTACACACGATACCACTTTATAAGTTCCCCTCGAGAATATTGTTGACCGCATGTTTCGGTTGACGTCATTCAGTCATCACTGAAATCGACATTTCAAAACTATACATCAATAACTATCAAAACCCGCGAAATAAATCGCGCCTTTTCTCTAATCAATTATCATTTTCCCGCCATCTGACAATAACGTAATTTAAGTCAAATTAGATACTCTTTTAGAGACTTCGTCCGAATTTTTGGAAAAAAACAGTAAAAATTGTTTAAATCTTTTATTATTAAAATTTATACCAGAAATGTGGTTGAACAACTAGAAACTAAATAGTAAGATAATGCTAGTAACATAAGACAAGATGGATGTAACAAAATAAAAATAAATATCAGATTTTCATCATAAACTTTGATATGAAAGTTGAAAATACACTTTTGAAATAAAACCTTAGTTTTTGAAGTTTTTTAATCATTTATTTTTATTGGTGTAGATAAATATTACATATTGAGTGCACGCGACGCCAATGATGCATACTTGGTATTTTTTGTATGTAAGCGCGTACATTTTCATGCACACTCCCATAATGTCTTAGTCATCACTTTTACGTATTTTATTAAATAAATCAGTGAAAACCTGTTGGTTTTATTACGCTACCTCTCCCCCGGAAACTGTTTCTTTAATTCCTACTACGTAGTGAACCGAACATCCTACCTAACGCGCCTAAAGTAATTTTCACTTTAATAAATACTAATTAAGTATTAAAAAACAAATCAAATGAATCCAACGAGACTAAGTGCGGACGCCGGCGGCTGGGAGGAGGTACGGTCCCATTTCCCTCCGCATACCTCGGTTAGGACTGGCGACAATACTGAGCGAACGAAGTAAATTGATCAATAGGTGGATTTCACTATACACCTATGTTCAGTATTTCGGAAGATAAATATCAGAAAATCGACTGGACGGTTCTTAACTAAGTACTTCGGCGTACCTATTTAAAATATGGAACCAAAGTAATTTATAGCGACCGTCGGTTCACACCGAGCAGTGCATGAAGTATAGACATTACTAGACGTAGAAAAGCCCTTCGCCGCCGACCAATTGTCCCACACTCAGCGTACTTCACCCGAACTCACGGACGAACTCCAGTTTTCAACAAATATAATTGACTATGTGGCCTTCGTCGCGAATTTTACTCCTCGTTCGTTAACGTGACTGGGACATTGTTAGGAGCTGTCAAAGAACACGGAAACCACGCAGTGGCCTGTGCTAGTGCGGCGTCCGCGCCCCTGCCCACTTAGCGTGTACCGGACAATGGGCGCCCAACGATCGCCTTGTATCATACACACGTCACGTGTCTTACCAGGTATTTTTGTATCATAACAGTGATTGTACAATAAATTGTAACGTGACCGGACACAGGCAAACATGACAATGTCAATGACATGACATGAACATTCGTTTCCGCTACCCACGACCTTGCGTCGGCCGCGGCCCGCGCCGCGCAGCGATGAGTGGCTCCGCTCCGTCACGATGACGTACAAACTTACTGCGGGAAATAGAAAGCAGAAGTTTCCCGAAGTAGCAAGCAGAGTATAGACCCACATAGTGGTAGAGAGAGACTGGCACAGAGTTTTAAAGCGTTTATTTACAAACACAAATTCAAAATAGTTTGGTAAACAATAATAACTACAATGTACAACGTAACATTTACACGACATAGTATTCACACAGATCACACAAGAGCTGCCTGCCGGCGGGGTCGCGCGCTCGCCTGGGACGGAGGGCGCGCTGAGGGCCCCCCTAGCGCCGGCCATCTCTTCATTAGTCTATTCCGTATATTGTTTTTATGTCTAATATCATTTTACGAAGGATGATGATGGCGGCTGGAAGTGAAGTGAAGGTTAGGGTGTAAGGGTAATATAAAGGGTAATAGGCTATAAGGTAATTATGTTGTACCATAGCAGCAAATCCGGAAATCAGGGAACCGTTGAACTGGTCTGCCTCTGTGGTTAACCAGTACTTGGGCACGCGCGGGCAGACTTCGTCTTCATTTGGGTACAAGTCGTGTACAGCTTTGTAACGTAAGGGCAGATGTGCTGCAATGTTTGTTTATGAAGTAGCTTCTCGTTAGAAGATTCACCATTTAAAACAGTTACTTATTTTACCGGGTGTTTATGAATTACGGTGGAAACAAGGTAGTAACCGACTTGTTTTCGAGGATAACTACGTAAATAATATGAAACGAGTTTCATTTTGTGAAATTAACTAGTCTTTTAAGAAATAAACACAATACAACGCCCACGTCACGACGCTCAGGGCGCGGAGGCGGGTGCACGCGTCGCGAGGCGCGCGCTGCGGGGCGCAGTGTACGAGTTTTATCTTCTATTGTCGTCCAAACTTTATTGTCTCTTGTTCCACGGAGAGCCACTTGGCGCGCCCGTCTGTGGGTCGCCGGCGCGCGCTGCTCCACTGGACCTCACATCTGTTCTGTTACCATCACTCTCGGATAGCGGATGCGCCCATACTTCGCTCAGTCGATGACGTCGGCTATGCTGCGCTCGGCCAGCGAGTTCTTCTGCCTACGATTGCTACGGTAGTTGAGAACTATTAACATGACATACAGACACAGCACCAAGCCGTTGAAACAGAACCCCAGGATATAACTTATTAATATAGTCGAGAACGATTTCAGACACCATAGATATATAATATCTTTTAACAATAAGTAACAGTTCACAATGAGGCACAGGCAAAATGTGACGATAGTTAGGCTGCGGGCAAATTTTCTGATATCGTCTCTGAGCACCCTGTACACGACGGCGACGTACAGCGCGGTGCCGAGGAACATGAGAGGCCAGCGCAGCACGCAGGACACCACGAAGTAGGACGTCCACTCGCTGGCCAGGCCGCGCGCTGTGACGAAGGTCCACAGCGCGGCCACGGGCAGCGGCGCCAGCCACGACCACGTCGCCGTCCGGTACAGGCTGCCGCGGCTGATCTTCACCACCACGACGATCAGGCTGTCGTACATGTGCTTGATGAAGAAACACACTAGTATCACTATCACGGAGTCGATGTATATTTGAAGGAATGTCAGCGCCGCATGAACGTGGAACGAGGAACTTATAACACCTTTAACGTTCAAATACTGGACGTAGAAGAACAGCCGCTTGGCGACTCGCGCGGCGCTTATCTGCATCAACATCTGGTTTCTGTAGTTGCTTCTCCAGCCGGAGATGGTGACGGCGGCGACGAACGCGATGACCAGCTCCAGCGCCGTCATCAGTAGCTCCGCCGCCAGGAACCCCTCGAACAGCGGGTGCACGAACTGAGCCTCGTCGCCGGCCTGCCGCGAGATGTTCCCGACGGAGACATCGGGAGGATATGTCGTCGCCGCTTCAGTCGCGAGATCTGCGATCGTGTCCGTGCTACTATCCGTCACAGCATCCATGTTCAATCACTCATTAGCACGCACACTGAATATTGCGAGCGCACGCCCGTCCCCGGCGCAAGGCGCGGCGGACACTGCTGGCCGGAGCCGGCGCGGCTGCTATCGCTTAAGGAAATATTGTATTAATGTGTAGTGCAATCATCCTTTTGGAATTTCTGACATACGCAGTGACGCCCCAGTGACGCACGCGGCGCAAGTCGCCAGTGTAGCAACGGACGCAGCGACGCGGCTCACGCTTAGGGAATTACTTTACTTATGTTTACTAAAACCTACAAAACATGTTCAAAGGCTGAAACTCGTTGTTTTATAGCACACGGCGTGCTATTGGCGAGCCGCGTGACCAGCAGTTACCGGGAATTGGATGATGATGTTAATGACGATGCTATGTCACTAAAAATTCTAAATTAAATCTAAATTAAAGTGAACAGAGAAATTAACATGTAGCAACGTGATTTAATACGTGATTCCTTCAATTACTTGTTTACGCCATATCCGCATACGGTCGCTTATCTAATCGACTTAACATATGATATACACATGCACACACTACTGTGTAACAGCCAACCTTATTTGTACTCCCGAGTCAGAAACAGACCTTTATAGTATAATTTTGGTGAAAGGGTGAAAAAAAAAACAATGTTTAATACACGGAATTAATAAAATTATGTACGTTTCAAAAATGGCAATATTGTTTACATTAGACTTGTAGAAAACACGCCTCGGCGTGTGTGACGTCACCGGCGCCCCGTGTTCCGCCGCACTCCGAGAGAACTGCAGTCGAGTACGCTGCCGTTGGTTGCCGGGAGGCGAGGGCTTGAGAGGAAATATTTAATAATTTAATAAGTAATCTCGTAAGTTACTTCCGGGTTCCTATTATATAATAGGTTGATGATAACGACTTGGGACGTCTCATCAACTGAAACTAGACGCAGCGTGTGCTGCGATAACCAGGCGGCTGATGCTGTTAGCTGTTATGTTTGTTATGCAAATATGTGTCCCGCTCGCGAACGGCAATCGCGGCCCACTGCCTCAGCAGGGCGAGTCACTAGCCCTTGCACGCCAGCTCGAGCAGGTCGGTCGAACAGGCCGAGCCACGAGCCAGGAAGCGTGACGTCACGCCGCCAGCCAGCCGCTCGCCCGCGGCGCGCGGCTCACCTCGGGGCCGCGTGTCGGACGTGTCGGCGAGGCGCGCGCTGCGTCACGCGGCCGGCGGCGAGCGAGTGCGTTGTCGCTGCTCGCGCGCGACTCATCGATTGTTTATCACAGAACAGTAAAATATTTATCGAACGTATCGATTGTCTTTTAATGCTAACAACAAAAAAGGTACTGAAATAGTATCACTAAGTAAGTATTATGCCCAAAATTTTCGAAATAGTTGGCACAAAATAATGAACTATTTTCAAGCACACTTGGCGTTGACAAGTTGTCGTCCCGGTCCAGGGTCACGACGAGGAAGTGACAGGCTGCTTTAGATAGACGCTTTAGAGGGTTTTTCTATAATACTGATTTATTGAATATGGAAGTTAATTTCTATTTTTGTCCATTAGATTTCTGCGACAATTTTTTTTTAACGAATTTTGATGATAATACACGTGGACTACGGCTACTATTTTCAGGAAAGTTAGCTGTTCAAAGGTCAAGTGGAATGAAAGAGATCCTTGAGGGCTGTGTACATGCGGTAACTGCTAAAAGAGAACATTTGTATATTTCGCCGCCAGGAGTGAAATGGACGACCAAATTTTGTCGACAACTAATAGTTTTTGCCTTGTGGATGGAAATTAAATTATATTACTTCGACGTTTTAGAAATTTCATCCCCTGAGAGTCAAATAACAGCTCGTGCCTTGTATGAATGTTATGTTTGTTATATACGAATGTTACAAGAACGGAAATTGGTTTTTAAAATTTCGATATTTCTAACCAAATTTGTTCTTTGAAATATGTTTTTTTGTTCTCTATATGAGTAACGTTTAAATTGAAAAGGGAAAGTTTTAATTTAGAAATTTGGGATTATACTATCGTCCGTAAGTCCGTCTGTGTGGTGGTTGGAATTGATGTCGTTGCAAAGCGCGAGGGTCTGTTGGCACCACGTCACACCAGCAGGAAGGAAAAGCTGTACAATGGGGTTATGTTTGGTTGAAATGTCCAATTAATACTTTTGCGGATTTTATATCAAAGTTACAATTAAAATTAGTAATTCGCTGTTGTCACATCATCAACTCATTCTCGCCTATAGCTGGACATGCTCGTAGGTCTCGCCAATGGCAATAGCTCGCCATTAAGTTCGGTCTTCAGCTCTTTGTATCCACCTGCTGCCATTCACTCGGCATATGTCGTGAGGCCACACTACGCTGGCGTGGTCTCCCCTCCAGAACACGTCCTCTCGAAGGGTTATCCGCTCTGCGACAGATGTGACCAGCCAGTGCCACTCGCCGCGGTTCTGTGTAGTAAAACGCGAGGAATGGGACATTGGGTACATACCATTCTAAAACTAACTGCCCCTGTTGTTGATGAACACGGCCCAGGAACACGTCTTGGAGCAGGGCCGGTGGTCCCTGAAGCGGCAGTAAGAAGAATGTGGTGCACTCCCACATTTTACTAGTTACATTAAAATTTGTGAACTTTGATATTTAAATTATGATAGAGCTGTATGTGTATTCGGCTGCTGCCCTGCTCATAACAACGAGTCAGCTCGGCCCTTTGTCACTGGGCGTAGCGAAGTGGGCCGAGTGGAGTCGCAGCTACGGCCGGCACTGATCGCGTTCACATCGCCCGTCGCTGCAGAACACATCCTCGTACAATTGGGTCGTTTCGAGTTAAATGCCTGAATATACTTGCAATCATGTATTAGGAAGTCGTTTATTATCCTCGTGGCTTTAAAGGTTTGGTGACTACATCGTCAGTGCTAGTGTCAGAAGGTCTGGCTCGCCACAATCCTCAGCCGGCCGAGATCGCTCGCGCCTTGTTTGGGCTTCTATGTGTGATTACAATAGACCCCGTTATTCTGATTCGTCCAATACATTAACCAGTTAGGACAGCCATAACGGTAACAGTAAAACACAGCGCTTCTAAGTCATTAAGCGTGGGCTCGTGCCATAAAGAGGTTAACTGCACACTGTCATTGAGTCGTCGTCTCTGTAGGGATCGTTCCGAAAGTGTTTGACTCAACATTCGAATACAATAAAAACAAACTTTAAACGTACCATTGTGCCTGTAATCCTCGAAGAGGTAGGCGGTGGTGTACAGAACACCCGAACGATTCACGAGGCACGTACATGTCCCATGTTGGAAGTAAGCCTGTTGCCACACCCCGGGGACGTCTCCGGGCACCGCGTTAAAAAACCTAATTTAGAAATTCCGATAGAGCCCGACCTGGGATTTAGACACAGGACCTCTCGATCAGCAGTCGCGCCTGCAGCCTGGCGAGCGAATCCCTTCTGTTGAATAACTTCTTTTTCACCCCCTTTTTTAAGATTACCAAGAGCGTTCCTGTATGCCACACCGTACAAACCACCACAGCGTCGGTACGGATACTCCGCAGCAGACGGCGGTGACGACTCCTCGGCAGCGAGACCCCAGACGTATACGTTCCTGCGAGACGCTTCCACACACCACGCGTGCTCGTACAGCCGCGCAGCCGCAGCACGTCCTGTGCACGCGACATAACGGAGCCGCTCACACGGACACCCGGCCAGGCTGTCGAGCTGGGGGCACCCTTCGCTAGTGGGTGAGCTCCTCGCGAACAACCCTTGTTTATATTACAAATGGCGCCTCCACCTGCCCCGAACCCTCTGGAGTGGAACTCGATCTCCTCTCGGTGAGCTGTGGATCGAACTTTTGTATTTGTCTTGTTGTTTATTTAAGTCGAGTTCAGTGAACATCTATTTCATATTACGTTTGCTCCCAAAAAGTTCGTACGCCACTTGTAACCACACAAAATGCAACCAGCGTGTTTGGTTTCTTTATAACGACGTGTTCATTATAAAGTAATGAGACAATGTTGTTTTGGAAGAAAACTAAATCTGAAAGGTTTTATATACATACATATTTGAAATAATTTAGATACATGGGAACCATTAGCTTCAAACTCATATCAACTTATATACATGAGAACCGAGCGCGCACGATCGATGCGATTAGTTCGAAGAACTACAGTATTTATAGGGTTGCGATGCGTTTATATCGTAATTATCTTGTTTTTATGCGGCGTAGATCGAGTCGTAGCAAACGCGACTGTTGATCGGAAGGGCCGGGCTTCGACTCTCGGGTCGGACAAGATAAGAAGGTGTTAAGATTTCCTAACTCGAAATACCTTGTATTATTACGATTTTACCTATTAACGATATATTATACAAAATCCTTGTGAAAAAATAAATTTTACATTAGATCATTAATTATGTAATTAAAAGAAATAACTTCCCATGAATCTATTCAGTATTTTCAGGGGTAAAGAATGGCTAAATTTAAAGCATATTTTTATATAATTTTTTATTATTTTTTTATTTTTCCCGTTTTCCTTATGTTATTGTATGATTGCAACATGTAACAATACTCGCGTCATCGAACGTACCGACCACATACATATATGTGTCCATACAGCCACGTCACACGGACACACGCCCAAGGCGGTGTCTTACGACGTAGCCCCCGGGAACACTCTACAGGAGCGCGCGGCTCGGGGCCCGTCTCGTCATAACACAAGTGGCGGCGCGACGCGCGCGCACGTGCTCGCAGGCTGTCGGCTCACGAGCGTGCGCTGCAACATATACGTTACTGCATTACTGGTTTGTCTGGATCTGTGCGCAGACGTGCAGCGTCACAGATGAATCGTGGGATCAACAGATACATAGATGCATCGCCCGGCCTACCTCTTCGGGGAAATATAGGCGTGATGTGTTTTATAACAAATTATGGTCATAGTCCTGTCTAAATTAAATAAAGCATAATAAATTAATAATTTAATAATCGTGTATAGTATTTTGAACGAGTTGTATAAGAACGACATGTGTCAGGTTTCTGTGCGTGTGCTAATTATTTATCTAAGGCCTACTCTAGACCTAAGTACATACTCTTTTAATGTCTTTCTTTTGACGCAGCAAAATATTACTGAATGTGTCATATTCTACGAAATCATTTTTTGTTCAGTTCACGCCCGAGAGAGCCTCCCACATACACACACACACATACATACATGTCAGGTCTACTCACTGCGTTATAACATGAACATTGTATCTTGGAACTACATAAGTGTATTTTTCCCTTAGCTTTTCAAAACTACTTTGTGTTAAATGATCAAATACAATTAATTTATGATACCGACAAAAACCTCAGCGCTAGGCGGCCTCTAATAAAATAATGTTGCAAAACATTACTATAAGGCGCCGAGAGATGTTTTAAGAAATACATCAGCGTCGAGCGAGCGGCGACTATTAAATATAATATGAGGCTAAATAATATTGTATTAATTTCTGAGGACAACCTTCTTCCAGGCCGGGGGGACCTCCGCCCACTGGCGCGAGTTGTGACCTTTACAATCAAATGATATTATTTAAGACTGATTTTGAAATTATTATTACACCTATAAAAAAGAAAAGAGTGGAGCCTCCACTAAGACACACAGCAGCAGCGGTACGGGAACACGATGGCGAAATAATCGATGCTTCACAATAACTGCTGTTTGTTATGTTTCATATTTTCACATTCGACTGCTCGTTGGTCGTATTGGTTGCAAGTGCGGCTGCCGATCGGGAGGTCCCGGGTTCGATTCCCGGGTCGAACTCTACGAAATTTTCTAATTAGAAAATTTTCTACTAGAAAATCTGGTAAAATTTCTAATAGAATTCTGGTAGTGGTTCGGAGTC
>DWEI01005149.1:0-11053 GCA_018245875.1 Mysoria ambigua
AGGTGGTGAGCCTATTGCCATGCATCGGGCACATATCCAGACTCCGAGCCACTACTAGAAAATCTAGATTAGAAAATTTTGTAGTGTTCGACCCGGGATCTCTCGATCGGCAGTCACACCTGCAACCAACACGACCAACGAGGCGAGTTTAAAAGACGAAGTCATAATTATAGCATTTTTGGTACGTTGGAGTTAGTATATTATCTAAGCTGATTTTAAAAAACGTTCTCAAGAACAATTATATTACATTTTTGTAATTCCCCAAGTAACTTCTCTAAAAATGTTTCTTTAAGTAACCGTTCTCGGTAACCGCAGCACAGTTTGTTGGTGCACGGCGTCTTGAGCACCATTTAATCCTGGCGTTTTGTTTAGTTCGTTAGCCAGCTCGGCGGCAGAGCGCTATCTAATAGGTGTCGGGGCGTGCACTCGCGGGGCACACTCGAGCGTATCGTTACGTGGTGTCGGAGAGCGCCGCGGGCGCGGCGATAACGACCCACTCCAGCCGGCGACAGCCCGCGCGCCGCGCCCTCGATACCACGCGTCTACACATGCTCCACTATGCTCACGAGCAAGGGTTGTAAGGTACAACCTTGCCACCTTGTGCCAATTTGTGGAACACACTCGGCCTTGGATTGCTCTCATGATTTACATATGTACCTCAAATCCTGTTACGAAGTCTGAGTCTTAATTCTTCTATCCATCGTTATGTAAGATGAGGGTTATCTAAGGTGAGCTCCTCTGGAGTAACGAAAATCAGAATGAAATATGGTAAAACCTAGAGTGGTATTTTTAATTATTTATTACGTTAAAAAAATAATTGAATATATAGTTTCGTCGTCGTTAACACAGTGTATTTATTTGACCACCATATAAATTCAACGCGATTGCTTTGGCGGTCGTCGGTTTTATTTCGACAATGTACAGATGGAGAATGCCGCGACACGAGAAGAATTGACGCTTAGCGTGCGCTGAATTTCAGAGTCCGACGTCAATGGGCACGCCGCCGACGGCACCGCGAGCTAGGAAAAGCTACGAGTGCACATTATTCCAATCAAGTCTGACTTATTCATGGCCAAAATGTGCGCGAAAAATACAATACATACTTTTCATAACGTCATTTCGATTTATACTAAGATAATGTTGTAAAGGCTCATATAGTTTTGTAATCTTTAACTAATAAAACGTAGGAGTATGCTACATTACACTGCTTACCCCTTCAACGATTACAGCCGTGATGTTTCGTTACCTATATTGTTTTATTAGCATATGCTAGTTTATAACTAGAATTGAGATCGCGATTTAGTCTCAATACATAATCTCCGTCAGGCCGTACTAGCTGCGTGTATTTCGACGGTAAGTTATATCTACGCTTAATCCAAAAGTTTTCTTTTTTAGTCGAAACTAATATTTGAAAAATCTAATATCGCTTACGAGTCTCTTAAAATATACTCTCTCAATGAAGACAAACTGTTTGATATCCGTTACGACGACTTTCAAACGGGTGGCAGTCAATCAAACAATAAGTCACGCTTACGAGGTGGCATCGTGAAATGAGTAGCCGTGTTATTTTTTTGAACTATGTACATATATATATATATATATCGGAGTGAAATTAATCGCAGCGTAAATGGACATGGCGGACACGCGACTGACAAAGAGCGTGACACGCGAGGCCGGAGGAGCGGGCGGCCGGTCGACAACGGCAGCGATTGATTAATTGGTATCGGTAGTGGAACGCCCACCTGGCCGGCGGCGGGGACGCGCCGGTTTTCGGCAGCGCGACTCGCTTCACGTGGAGCTTTGTTACGAGCTCGTGCCGGTGATTTTGGCGCGTTATAGTTAATAAGTTGCACACGTCGCTGAGACGTCATCGTCAAATGATTCAGGTTCTCAGATTTTTTTAAAATGCTGTCAATACAAAGCTAGCATAATTAGACATTCGCTGATTTTAAGATTAATTTAGGGTGCATTAGATGTATAATTATATTGCACGCATAATTGTATAGATGTATAATTGTAATGGAAACGCAAAAACGTAATTTTTTGATGGCACTTATTAATGGAAATCATCCTACATTTGAGAACGCACTCTATGTGGCGCGGCGTTTAGTAACTCGCGGGTTACTGGCGGAGGGGTGTGGGAGTGTCGGCTCGGTCAAAGGGCCCTTTGATGTTTGCCGCCGGCTTAATGCACCGCCCGCGGGCCCCGCTCCGCTCATCATTAGCAATTTCCCTGTAATTTGTTATCTTTACCGCTATTTATTTGTACATTTTCACGGACGAACTGTCGTCTCGCACCTCGCCG
Organism: Mysoria ambigua; assembly: GCA_018245875.1. NCBI lineage: Eukaryota > Metazoa > Arthropoda > Insecta > Lepidoptera > Hesperiidae > Mysoria > Mysoria ambigua. The sequence goes on from DWEI01005149.1 coordinate 2,306, forward strand.
CGACCCGCGTCGGATGCATGCGGATGACGTCGTTTACGATTGAGTTTTTTTTTCACCGTCAGCTAATTAGCCTCAAAACTTACCATAACTAAATCAATACTTTAATATTATTATATTTACTGTTTATTACGTGCATCGCGACCATCGCAAGCATTGGGGGGTAATTTGACCCGCTGCATTGTCAGTGAGTTGTAATTATGTACATACATTATATGTTCATTATTTGATACGCTTCAGTAAAGGTTATTTCAGGTCGGTGCGCATTTGCCTTTGTGAGTGTCTGTGTAAGCTGCGGTTGTGTCACTTTGTGCGAAATGCTAGCGGTGCGTTGAAAGGCTTAAATTAAAAATGTTATAATTATTACCCAAAAAAAGTGTATAGTTTAATTTGTAAACACCGTGTGTAACTATTTAATATCCCAGATGCGCTCAGCGTTACACGGGCTGATACACAAAGGTCGCAAAAGAAAAATCCTAGTAGACAAATCCCAGTTTCCTTTCGGTGTATGAAAAAGGGAAAGCACTGTCTATTTAAGAATGCCTTTGTTTTAAACAGGTAAAGAATTAAAAGAGGTAGCTGCCTTGTATCTCCGGTACGTTCATTGTTCCCACTGTTTCTTAAGAAACTTTTGATAAAAAACAAAACTCCGGCGAATCTTGATAAAACCTTTTATATATTAAGATTTCGCATCTCGCGACACGTAGCGACCGCTGTTCGTGCGGCGCGGTCGGCGTCCGGCGCGGCGACGCGGGACGCTCGCCGCCCGCACCGTTCGCGACGGTCCCCGGGGCGAGCCGTCCGTTCCATTGTGACGCTGAATTGATCGACGCATCTCGCCTTGCAGTCTCCGAACACTCCGATACCGTTTGACAATCGGAAACAATGTAGCGATAATTAAATATTACCGCGCGTAGGCGTGTACATTATGACGAGCTACGGACGCGAACAGTTGATCGAACGTAGCGCTTTGTTGGCAACGATGTTGAATAGGACTTATTGATGCGCATGAGGGTCTTGATGGCGTCTGTGTGAGGAAACAAGTTGCTTAATGTTTACACGGTATTAATGGACGAACGTAGTGAAATCAATGGGAGCGCGCGCGAGGCGTGAGAGCGCGCCGAGATCAAAGGAGACCCGGTGGCGCCCGCCCAGGGTTGCCGACTGGCACGCTGCGGATTACAGATACATATTTAACATTTTACTATTTCGTGTTACTTGTAACATTTACATTATTATTGTAACTATACGCCAGATCCCTTACGGGGTTGGCAGAGAGCACTGGTTTGTAACTATATGCATACAGGTCTCTACTGCTGTCTTCATTAAACAATCTATATGCGTGTATCATTGTAAGGCACAATTAAAAGAGATGTATTATAAAGGGATTTTGACGTATCTTTTGCGTAATTTTAGATCTACTTGTATAAGGATTTCACAATTGCTTTAAATGGCGACTCATGAGTTAATCCATAATGAGTCGTAAACATAGTCACGCAGTTGTATAATTGGAGTAGAAATATTTGGGGAATTTTGATTCACAATACAATGGTACAGTGTATAATGTACCTGGGTTCAGTGAGACCATTTTGACTCGCCGAGGCGAACGTGTACTTCGTAGACAGTTCCACCGAATGTCCTGTTTCTCTATCGCTGCGTCCAGCACGCGGTCGCGCCGTGCAGTCCACTCGCTCAGACCAGCGAACATTCGCGGGCCGTGAATCACAGCAGCCTCCGTATACGAGTATCCAGACTGGAAGACCGTCGAGACGTCCATTTTATAGCGGCGACCTTGTTTCTTTTGAATTCCGTGCCAGCGACTAGTTGGGCGGCGGGCTGTATAAAAATTAATCGCTCATCGAGTTTCAGTGGTGGTTGTGAAGATATTAAAACCGAAAATTCTCTATATATTCTCATTGAACAGACTTACCTACTGAGACTTCTTATTTTTTAAATCTACACCTTCCTATTCTACGATTATTATTATTACTTAGTTACAATTCAGCCTTATTCAGTCGTGCCAAAGGGTAACCTTGTATTACATTTGAACACCTAATAATTTCAAGTGTATTAATCGATTACACACTGTATAACAGTGATTGTGTCAGGTTAGCCAATCGCCTGTGTTTCCATCATTCAACACGAGTGATTGGGCTGAATATGCTCCAAATCTCGAACATTTAAAACAAAAGTTCATTTTTATACGTGCGATATTGAAGCCGAGAATTCTTAAGTGAACGAATCTAATGTGCCTTTCTGCGCTGTGACGTGATGTGTGTAGAGTGGCATTAATAGGTATACACGTTAGTTTGAAGTATTTCCCGGAGACGGCCAGCTGATTGCCGCGCGCCAGCCGGCAGTGCTGTCTCCGCGCCGCCCGCTCGACCCGGCGCTATTGTCATCGCTACCCGCGTAGCGCTTCAATCACACTAAACTCTGCCCTTTGTGGAAGTGAATTTCAGATTGACTTTTTACAGACAAACCGGCGTTTTCATTAAGCGTTTCTTAAGACGAAGGTCGACATTAATTGTGATTGAAGCGTCGCTCGGTTGTGTGGACGATGACCCAGATTTGCTGAACGAGTCCAGGTAGACGCGTCTTTTGGGACTGAACTGAACTCCCATGTAAAAAACAATAATACATAGGTTTGTATTACAGGCACATAATTCAAATGAAATTTTATTGGTAATGTCTTAGGTCAATTGGTGTATTTTTTATATGTCCTACACATATAATAGTAAAATAATTATTAAAGTGGGTATAATACAGAACTATTTATTTTATTGTTAGATATACTACCTCGTTGGTCGTGTTGGATGCCTGCGCGATTGCTGATAAAGAAGTCCTCCTGGGTTCAAATTCCAGGTCGAGCACTCTAGGATGTTTCTAATTTAGATTTCGTAGTAGTAGCTGGGAGTCTGGATTTTTGCCCTATGTAAGGAAATAAGGGCTCACCACCTATAGCCTAGCGGGACGTAAACGTAACTGATGAATCGTGGCAGTGTATCCTCCTCCTCATCTGCATACCGATTCCAGCTCAACGATGTTACGTCGGACATACCGCCTATTTCTAACATACAAAGAATCGCAAGACGAGCTCACGTTAAAATAAGAACAAGTCAAACGTATGATTTCAAACAAAGATATCAGCTGCGCACACATTTTTCCGTTTCGAGCACACAACGGCGCCTTTACCTGAACGATACATGTAAAGAATCAAGAGTCAAATGCAAAAACGACTTTATCTCGCACGGATTACGTCAGCGCGGAGCTTTGAGTGTCCCGTCAAAGGCTCGCGCGGGTTAGATCATAAACGATTGTCGGTTGTTTACACGCGGAGACGGGGGCCGCGATTTATGATGTTTGAGTTGGGGAGACACCAAGAAACTTTGCACTTTGTACCTGCCCCGAGCGGGCGCTAAGCCGACCTAGCAGCTCTTTATTTGATTTTCTGTAACACACAACTGCGATACCCACTGACACGTCTATGACGCTCATATCCATGTCGCTTGTATCTATGTAGAAAACAGTGGTCGCGTTCAAGTGGTGAGGGGTAGGTATGGGTGACACATAAACATACCGGGGATTATCATGCTTTGTATTTTATTCTTATACTTCTGCGACTTTGCCACCCAATTCTGATTTGTAAGTTTTATTCGGATTGTGATCCATGCTAAGGTAAATGGTTATGATGTTATCATTGAATAGACTGCGTGCCCTTATCTTAAGACATATTTCAAGAGACCTTTGGTATCTATTTAAAAGCGTCATGAACAAAAACCATATGAAATGAAATGAATAATATGATTGAATTTGTTGTATATTTGCAATGGGAATTACAGGAAAAATGATTATTCAAAAACAACTAGGCTACCGAACTACAAAGAAGATATTGCCAATTCTTGCGAATGTTCAGCATCTTTCTACAAGTCACAAAAGTTCGAATATATGAGTGTATAATCAAGTAACTTTAGAAACTCACCCTTTTAGTAGCAGTATCATCAAGTAGGTCTACGTCTGGTTTAGGCCTCTTACGACACCCCCATGTCCTGATTCCGAATTGTTCTCGGCTCCGCCCAAAAAAGAAGATTTTCGTCTGCTGCTATACAATGTATTCATCGCGGAGCAAAGCCCCTTGCACCTGTTTTTTACTGAAAAGAAACGTGGAGCAGACTAAGCTTAATCTGTAAATTACTTTCTGTGTAGCGAGATAAAGGTGCTTTAAAAGTTTGTCGAGATCGATAGACGCTGAAAAGAAAAAGGTAACATCAAATATTCTCTAGGAGTCTTTGTCGTAGTTCTCCGTGCCCCTTTTGCATGTCAAATATTGTCTGTTTTGCGCGCTGTGCCACATTATTTGCGCGAGTCACGCGGCGGAGTCAAAGCTCGCCACAATATTTATCGGCGGCGCGGTATCGATGCGCCACGAAGCAACTCCGGAAGCCCACCTGACTGCACGCGCCACCAAGTCACGAGCTGTAGCGGGTTACTTATGTGATTACATTTATTCCTTAATGAGCAATAATCAAAAGAACCTATTGTGGTACAAATAATACCCGTTCAAACAGAAACATTGTACTGTGTACCAGGATTACAGATTTTGTCTCGCTTTAAACGTGTTAGATTCTCGGAGCTGTCTTTAATTCATTATTGAAATTAATGATCGAACATTTAATATACATGCATGCTGCTTATGAAGGAGAATTAAATTCATATGTCATATTAATCTTAATAACCAAATTCTTTAAAACGAATTATTCTATGTTTTCTCCGGTATTTTTTTTTGTAATTGTATGGAAACGTTAAAAGGACATAGAAATATCTATAAGTTAATACTAACTTGACAATTAACTTTTTGAAATATTGTAGTTTTTGAAATAATGCCTAATTCTGTAGAGTAAAATATTTTTATTAATCTTGCTTCTTTTTAAATAGCATTTTAACATGTTGTCTTTTCTCAATAAAAATAGTTGACGCCTGACTAAGGCCGCTCAAAGACCTCAACGTTTATCGGTGTCACGGAATCTGCCGCTCAAAGCGACTGGAGAGCGGTGATAATGCCGATAATTGGGTGTCGTGTTTTCTAATAGCGCTTTGTTTCAACAGCCTTTTGTCTTTTGTTTTAGAGTGCATGAAACGTGTGTGAACATGCATTTCTCAAAAAACTTTGATTTTAACGAACGTTCGTACGAGGTAAGATTTCATTGTGATATATGTTCGCCTCTTTACATTAAGGTTCGGTCATCCAGCATGTGTATAAAACATGTTTCGAATTAAATACAGTGATTTTTACACAATTTTAGCTATAATTAATCAAACACTATTTACCAATCAGATAGGGTGCTTGCATTTTTATCTCGTATTTAATTTTTCCTAGAGATAAATTAGTCAATGATACGTTAACTTCAAAAACAAATTATTGTACGCAATAATTTTCTTTACCAAAATAAAGCTTTAACTCGCGATGTTAACGGTTACCGCCTTTGCGTTGGACCCGTAAGTATTATCGGGCCTATTGTTGGACGTCTATTTCTATTTACACATCTCAGCGCCTTTGATGCTCGCGCTTTATAACTGCTATTATTCGCTACACCGATATGATTATGCATGTGCGGTGCACTTCAAACGAATGATAATTAACCGTGGCCATTAATATTGATACAATATTCACAGGATAAAGCGTGGTATTGTGACGCCTCGTTGCGGGAGAAACGTCCAAAAATTGTCATTTTATTACGTGGTCGTGATGCGTTATGAGTATACACGTGTTATTGTGAGCGCGTGACGCGGTACGTCCGCCGCCGGCGCTCGTGCATTGCAGCGTCGCGCCTTATCGCGCTCATTGTTGACTGCCTCTATCACTGGATTCCTTTTTACACGGCGCCTTTGACGCTCGAGCTTTGTTTGCGGGATCAGAACGAGGCGAGGCGCGGCGCGGCGCGGGCCTCCCGCTTGTGGCCGCGATCGATTATACTTATATTTTCTCAAATGTCTTGTCGCCCTTCGAGGAATGACCGTTATGTCTTGCAGTGAATAGCACGATATGACAATAAATTTTGTCCGTCAATAAATTTCATCGGACTGAATGATATATCTGGCGTATTGTTTATGTATTGCATTGTAGGTATATTAGTTAATAAAATTAATTTATGCTTTGAAATAGTGTATATTATAATTTGCGTTTAACTCAACATTATTTCCCTTTAAATTACATTGCGCATAATATGCTACTTGATGCTAACATTGAGTTTTATATTTTGGTTGCAAACAAGCGTTTTTTTACAATAATTTTTAGTTTAAATTGATTTATGAAATCCTTAAAGATCTCATATCATTAACTGTGACACGCCCAAAATTTAATATGATGCGTTTTGGAAAATAAATTTCAATTAACAAGTCAAGCGCGAATGTTCATACATATTGCTTCTCGTTCACGTACATTTTCTCAGTCGTACGTATTTATGAAGTGTTGGTATTAAATGGTATTTTAAAAATGCAACGTAAACTCGTACACTCAACTGGGATTGTCCGAATGCTTAGATTATTCTTCATTCGTTTTGGCTGCTCTGTTTACGATGTAATAATGATTATTCATTGAGCGGCAGCGTAACGCCGTAACGCGCGACGGACGCAAGTTAGTTCGCCGCGTTTCCCGCTCACAATGCAATTTGAGCTAACTCGATCGCGGGCCGCGGCCGCGCCGTGCGCCGCTGCGATATTAAACTAATTACTAACAAACCGAGCCGGCCCGCGACGCAAATTAACTGTTCAACTCCATTAGCCGCGCCGTTGTTTAACTTCCACTATCGACGGCTCACCTAACTTTTGAAATGCTGGTGGACGTGGACAGCGCGTCGGGGCCCTCGCGTTGCTGCCCGAGTCACTTACCGTCCTCTCCACCACACACGGCCGGAATGTCTGCGGTAGATGTATATGCGTTTATTATAAACTTTGATCCGTCCGTTAACAGTGTGTGTGTGGTTTGTTTGCTTTCGAAAATAGATCTAAGAAGATGGCAATGATATTTATACTTAAAATTATTTTCTCAATCTTTCGATCCCATGTTCTATGAAGGTAACTTATTCATTTGTTTAAAGATTTTCGTTGTTTGATCACAGCATCGCAAGAAACTAAAAAAAAAAAATTAATCAGTTACTCTCCTTTGAAGACAAAGCAAGTGCTTGAAGTGAAGAATGCGACCAAAGGAATATTGCTGCTTTGACTCAAATAAAAAAATAAACTGAGAATATGCCCAGCTCATAAAGGGCTGGGTACTTGACTAGTATTGGGTAAAAAGAGGGAATTAATAAAGCGCGATGAGCCTTTGTCTATGGTTCACAATCAATTCTTTGTATTACGAGGATTCCGTCGACTTTCCAATAGCGCCAATTTTCACGCATCAGGGCTACCAGTTATTTTACTATTTCTCGATATTTATAATGTAAAATTATGATTGTATGATGTGAACTGTTTGTTAATGACGAAATATATTCTCAGTGATATTTTACAAAAAATATATGATATTATTACAAATATCTAGATTTTGTTTCGTAACATTTTCAAAATAATCTATTTCAAAATACAAGCTACTCTAATTTAGTTCCTTTTCAATTTTTGATGTATTAAAAAACCTTCCTTTCCTTTTAGTTTTTGTAAAAATTCAAATCAACGTATCTTCACGCCTGTAATCCCCCGAAGAGGTGGCAGAGTAATGCAGAACACTCCCACGTTTCACCGGCTACGTTTACGTCCCACTATGTAATAGGTGGTGAGCCTATTGCATCGGACACATATCCAGATTCCGAACCTCTACTAGAAAATCTGAATTAATAAATTCAAATCAAAGTACATAAAAATAATAATAATATGTTCTTTCAATTCGAATTATTCATTTAGTGTTGTATACGTATCCATTAAATTTTACCCAACCAAAAGCAACAACATCTCTTGAAGACAATTGACGTCACTTAGTAAATAAGTAATACGGGGAACAAACATTGTAATTAGATCAGGCATGGCAACCCTGGCAGCAGTTGTGTTCGGTCTGTTTCAAAGGAGAATTTATTATTTAAAGTGAAATTTATTGAGTTTCGCTAAGGTTAAGTGAGCCTTTTGACTTGCTCGCCTATGAAGTGAAGGGGTGGCGCGCGCGAATGGTGTCAGGTTCCTCTTTTTATGACTCCCAGTAACGCAAAATTACCTGCATATTATATTACTTTTGTATTGACAAAAAGCATACTCCAAACTCCCTTTTATCAGAGATCTTTTGATGGAAAATGAGAATATATTAAAAGTACACTCTTGTTGATCGTCTCGTGAACTTTGGCGATTTTTCCATTAATTATGGTTTTCTTATTTCTCGGTAGGACTTGGTCTTTTCTCTTTTCGCAGTGTAGGGTTCCTATTGTCTTTTTTTAATGAAAATATTTATATTTTGGAGCTCTAGTTTTGAGGTTGCTATAAATTGACAAATGACAAATTGAATCTTTCACGCCAAACATCAAAACTTACCGAAGACAATTAACCAAGGGAAGTTCTCGCGAACGAGTATTGTGTGAGTGTTGGTGGCAAGCGGGACCGATCGAGAAGTCCTGGGCACAAAATCCGGATAGAGTACTACTGGATATTTCTAACATAGATTTTCTAGTTGTGGCTCGGAGTCTGGATATGTCCCTGATGTATGACTAGACTCACCTATTCCACAGTTAGAAATAAACGTAACTGGTGAACCGTGGGTGTGTACTACACTCC
>DWEI01005150.1:0-10000 GCA_018245875.1 Mysoria ambigua
ACCCTTCAAACCAGAACACAGCAGCGCTTAACACTGCTGTTATAAGGCAGAAATAGGTGTGGCGGTGGTGCCGCCGGTGTCGAACCACAGAGGGTTCTACCACCTTCAAGTGTCGTAAAAGGCGACTAAACCCGACGCTGGCCGAGCGCGGTGTGGCGCGGGTTGTCCAGGCACAGTTATTGCCTAGGCCGCCTATATGCAGCAACTGTGCTCTGCGATCCCCTCGCCGCGTGCTGAGCGACAGAACCCTACGTCCGGCAGTGGACTGCAATAGGCTGATGTTGATAAACTTGAATGTTTTTAAATCATTCTTTTTTCGAAATATCTAGAGAGAGGAAAAACTGATTGTCCCTACTAAAACAACTGCTCAAGTAGGAACGAACACCATCGGTATTACGTAATTATAAAAAGTGATATATATTCGACTAGTGGTATAGTCAACAAAGCAGTAATACACTCTGGTGTCAGTTAAATTATGTAAAATAAATACATTTAAACAACTTGTGATACTCACATACCATATGTTCATATGTTTTAGCTCAAATAGAACGCTTAATTACACGTAATGTTTTATTAATGCTAAGGAAGTACGCAAAAATACATGTCATATAATGAAAACGTTCCGTGAAAATATAGAAATGTAATAATACTGCAAACAAGTGGAAACAGCCCTTTAAACATTGTTCTCTGCTAAGTCACTTCTGTTATTGGATTTACTTGACAAAACCGGTCAACTCTCCGCTCCCATTACTACCCGCGGTTCTTCCTCATTATCCACTTGTTCAACTTCGCAAATATTTTTAATTACAACTTGTGGCGGCCTTGTAACTCGATTTGTGCCATGATTAAAATTTAAAATTAAAACAGCACGCATTTGTAGTGGCTTGTGGTGTTTCAGTACACTTGCTAATGGATAGGTTTCTTTATTTTATAAATGCGGTTTTAACTGTTTATTTGAAGTATTGTGGCTTATACAGAACGTAATATCACGACCGTATCACGTAACCCGTGGTAGGCAAAGTAATACACTCCCACGTTTCACCAGTTATTTTGGAAATACTACTTTGAAATAGCGGCACTATTATTTGTTATGCACTAAGGACATATCCAGACTTCGTGTCACTACTAGGGAGTTCAATTAACAAAAACCAATGGTACTCAAGCCAGGATTCAAACCCAGAACCTGACCAGACAACAGCAGTCGCGTTGGCAACCATTCGACCATGCAGCAACTGGGCAGACAAAAGTTTGATTCATTTCGATATAATTATACATTTTTAAAAGTATTATTTACTTAACGCTATTTACATATATATATTATTTGAGTACCACGATCTTCTTCCAAACAAATAAATTCGTACCACATCTAAAGTTATTGACAAAAGCAATCTTCTGAAACTAAACTTCTGTAAACTTTTACATATACAGTCCTAATTCTGAAAGGTTTCAATTAACTCTGTTCAAATATGCAAAAGATTCAAAATTATTGATGCCAAATAAAGTTTCAAACTGAATTCATATTCAACTTTACGTGGAACACGCTTGGCTAAATTCACCTATGTTACCTCGTACAATCGAATTTCAACATTCTATTATAACAAGTGCAACTTTCCTGCAAGCTCAGTAATAATGCTACGTTATATCATCTGTGTTCCGACATTGTAATAGTTTCTGATATTGTCAAGCAATTTCCAGTATTATATAAATGAGAACAAAGAGTTTTGTTATAAATGCGCCATGAGGCTCAAGTTTTTAAACCAGTTTTAACGGAAAATAAATTTGTGTTACTTTTAAAATGGTTTTTTTTCGTCCCTTTTATTGTTACTCTGTTGGAACACGAGTCTCCTTTCAGAATTAGAGGGTTAAGGTCATAGTCTGCCACGACGGCCAAGTGCGGGTTGGCAGACTTCACACGCTTTAGAGAACAATGTATGTTTTGTGAATTCGTAAGGTGTGCAGGTTTCCTCGTTATGTTATCATTCACCGTTATAGCATATGATTTTAAAACTTAAAACGTATATTTTGTAAAGAGGTGCACGCTAGTATTTGAACCCGGGAGTCCGTGTTAAGAGATCATCTTTCAAACTTCTTATAATATTACTTATCAGAATAGTAAGGAATTCAATATTCTTTGTTCATTCATCAACTATTAAATTGCACTTCTAATTAACATTATCACTATTACTTACTTGTTTTTCAATAAAATACCGTTTCTTATTATTCTATCAATTGTTCTTGTCGAAGTGGCCAATTTTTATATGCAAACTGTGCAAATAACGCTGGTAACGAAACACTAGGAGTTACGACGCGTAAGTCGTAAATAATAACGTCAGTGTGGCGCGCAAGGCCAGCAATTTATAGTAATATTTGATATTCACAGAAACGCCCATGAAGACCGTTTAAAACTTTTATTGGAATAGTTTGGCCAATCCCGCTTGCCGCGTTCTGCTCAATATGCGAGCTCAATAGAAATCACATTGGTACAGTCTTGCTTCTTTCACGGTATCTACTTAGCAAAAGGTTAAATTTAAACGAACGTTAAATGAAAAGTAGTTGCATGTTATTCGTGTATTACAAACCAAGAATTAACCACTAGATTGGATTAACAGTTTTTTTCCCTTTCAATTGGGTATATATTTACGATAGATTTAACTTAAATTTATTTTTTATTGTTGCAGATTGTTAACTACATGAAGATCATCAGTCCATCAATGACGGTTATTTGCAAGCTAGCGTCGGACAATGCGTTCGCAAGCTAGCAAACCGTTGTCCAAGAAGGGAGCGATAAGTAAAACAACATTTAAAACGACTTTGTCAAAGAAACAAGCAAAAAAGAAGGCACCTAAGAAAGTAAAAAAATTGCCTAAACCGTCGTTGAAAAGTCCAAAAAGGAACAGTGCAAAAGATGAGGTGTCAAAACAAAAGGATACAGACAATATCGCCGATGACAAAATCGACACCTCATCTGATGAAGTTAAACCTGGGCCATCTAAACCAATTACAACAAGAAGTGATTCTCCAGCGAAAAAGTGCAAAACAGAACTCAAGGAGAAAAAAGATTCGCCTAAAACTACCACTACTGCTCCTACTCCGAAAAAGGTCGTCACGAAAAGAGCAGTAAGAAACTTTAAAAAACCTAAATATACATTAAAATTAAAAGAAGATAAAAAAGATAGCGATGTTAAGTACAAAATTAATTTAGATACAGGTAAGAAAAATGAAGCTAAATTTTGTAAATCACAATCGAACAATAAAAAAACTGGTTCTGTCCCGCAAAAGAAAAAGGGCACCTTAATAAAACACGACGAAATGTCTAGTGAGGAAACACGTAAAGAAGAAAAAAGCAACCTTAATGAATCAAGTGATTCAGGTGACCAGGAAAAGCTTTTGGAGGACGTACAGGATAACTACGCTGAAAGTAGATTAAAAATGACAGAAGAAGTTAAGGAAAATGATTCTAAAAACGAAACTAAAGCAGACTCAAATAATCCTGCTACAAATGACTCCCAACAAACTTGTTCGTCGTCTAGCAAATCAGAGACACCTAGGCATGAAACTGAGAGACCTCTAAAGTTTTTTACTTCTACAAGGACACCCAGAACCGTTGATATAGATATTAAATGCTGCAAAAATTCAAAGGGTAACTTAAGTGTCTCAGAACGATTCTTATCTATGAAATGTGAAACCAAAACTGACGATAGTAATAAAGATAAAACTAACTCGAATAACTTCGTATCTCCAGAATCTGAGATAGATGTGTACACTTTCACTGAAAAAGTTGATTCACCAAAAAATGTTGTACCAGACTTCAAAAATCCAACTAATAAAAATATTGGTAGAGTGCGTCCTGTAGCAAGAGTCAAAGGGACGGTGGTTGACAAAAAGGATGATATGGAGAAAAAAAAATATTCTCCACACCGACCGATTGAAGAAGTTGTGAAAAAGTTGAAGGCAAATAAACGGTCGGAAGAATTATGTGTCACTCATAAAGCGTCAGCCACTGTTACATGTGATGAAGGAACAAGTATAATAAATGAAGAAAAACCTTGTGAAGAACCTACGCCCATAGTTAGTAAATCTTACAAAATGGTAGCCCGTAAATCAAGCATTACAGGAAAACCGTTTAGTCCTATAAAATTCTTCGATCAGGAAACTTCGGCCATAAAGCCTGAAGACACATCCAAGAAAACAACCAATTTAAAGAAAAAAATATGCAAAACCAAAAAACAGCAAAACAAAAGTACACTCTCTGATGAAGACTTAGATACTTCAAAATTTTCATTAAATACAAAAACTTTTAATTATAGCTCTTCTGATGAAAGTGTAGAAGACTCAAATGATGACAATGACTGTAAAGAGTTATCAGAATCTGGTACTCCTAAAACCAAAAAATCCAGAAATAAAAAATATAAGAAAGTGTCTGATGGTACTAAGAAATGTGCTTCAAAAGAATTAAAAGAACTGTCAAAGGATTCAATAATTGATTTTAAAGATAGTGCTATGTTATTGGGCAATGAAAAACCTAGTAAAAGGAGACTAAAACTTCTTTCGATGTGGTCGGGACCAAAGAAACACAGAATGGCATCACTAAATGCATTGGCTAAAGTTCATTGTTTGTACGAGAATGAAAGCCGAACTCACTTGGAACTGGGCTTAATGAAAACTGTCGATAGGCCTGTAGTACCGAGTACATCAAAAGCCGTACCTGTGAAAAAGAAAGAACCGAAGGCAAAAGATTCTGATAAACAGGAGAGTGCATCGGAATCTGAATATGATAATCGAAAAGATAAGGATAAAGATTCTTCAGACAGTTCAGATGACAGCCCACCAAAAAGGACCTTGCGTGGAGTACCGGGTATTAGGAGTGCAGGAAAATATTGGGATCCGAAATCTTCTACATCGTCTAGTGAAGATAGCGAATTAGAATCAAAAGGAAAACGTGCGGATAAGAAAAAAATGATAACCAAAATCTCTAATGCAAAATCTGATACAGAAAAACCGCCAACAAAAATTAAAAAAACCGCTGGAGTATCAGCGCCAAAAAAGAAGCGCAACAGGAATGAAGTCGTGATGGACTTAAAAGATATGGTAGTGCAAAAGCGTATGGCCAGTCTCAACGCAACGGCCATTTTGGCGGCCAGTTACGAGAAACGCTCGCCGAAGTCCAGCAAGGACGACACCACCTCGGACAGTTGTAGTGACGAATCTTTTGTTCAGAAGCCAAAAAACGCATTAGGTTCCGGCGTCAAGTCGGAAGTAAAAAAAGAAGATGCTAAAAAAGATGGCGACGAGTCAATATCGGCGGAGCGAAAGCAGAAAGTGGAAGTGATAGTCAATCAAGATACAGACGTCACCATTACCGGGGTGTATTCTACTCACCATCATGAGGGTTTCTGTACTGTAGCGGGTATGCAGTATCGCATTTCCTCAACCAGCCACACTCAAACTACAGCAACAGCTAATTGTGAAAAGGTGAGATATATTTTTGATCTGTTAATTCTTAGGCAAAAAAAGTCCCATTGACATTAATTCCGCATTTTATAAATAACAATAATATATAAATAAGGTAGTTCAAATAGTCGCAGTTATTATAAATACACATTACATGGATAACATCTATGAAATATAAATTAACGATTTACATTTTATTAGATAATTTCACTGATTTAATTTTTTTTTCATAGCTTCTATGTGCATCTATGTGCACACATATGTATAGCTAATTCGTGTCTAAATCGATTTTTATTTGTCACATTAGACATAAATATCTATTTGTCGAAAAACGATTAATGTTCGGCATCCATATTAAATAATGTATGACTCTATAAAATAGTAATTTTATATTGCATTCAACTAGTATAATCTGTAAATACATAGACTAAGAGGGTAAGAGTCAAATCGTCATTATTATTCAACAACATCATTGGCTATACACTGAATTCCATTGACATCGCGGCGCTGTTAAAACAATTAAACACGAGTATAGGTGTCGCGTCGGTTGAAAGTCGGCAAATTGGAGCGTGTAACACCGAATGTAATGAAGGCGGCACCCGCGGGCGCTCCCGGCCTCATTAATGCCCGGTAATGAAGTAAGTTCTAAGCGAACACGCCTCGGGCCCTCGTCCGCGCGTCGTGCGTTATCCTTCATCGCGCACCTTCACCGCGTACCGGGTATGTTGCAAGGGAAAATAAACCCTTTCGCGGAGGCAGCCGACATCGGATTTGTGTTCATCAATAGCCGGGAGGGATTCGGGCGTGAACGATTTACGCCGAAAACGAGTGGTGATCGCGTTACCCTTGGCGCGGATTATTTTGTCTCGAGTGTTAAATCTAATTAATGTCGCTGTGAATGCTTCGGATCATGTATTGTTTTCTGAGTATGCGTGTTTTATACATATATACACACATACACATTTGATTGTTGGTATCTAAGGAGATGTTAGGAATTACGAATGCAAATTTAGTTTTTGTTATAATTCGTTGAATTTTCCGTAAAAGTGACACAGTATCGTCATAAAGATAATAACTCATAAATAACACCCAGCTCCTAGTTTCTGTAAAATATATTATGTCAATAATTTCTTTATTAAATTTCAATTCTTGTCAATATCAATTCTTTATTAATTTTTTTTGGAAAAAAATCTTAAAATTATTTAACTTAAATGTTGTTTCGTCTCTAGGAGGGGTGTTCTCGTGAAGATGGCTCCCGTTATACGCCCTTGTCGGCGTTATCTTCCATGCAGCCTCCTGCGGAACACACGCATACGCATCCAGGTAAGTAATCATAAATACATGTAGTTCTGCAATATTCTCACGCCCCGTAGAACATTCTAGAGAACTTTAATGCGTAAACGTTTTCTCGTAACGTTTTCTCGTAACGTTTTCTTTAGAGTGAGTGATATTTGATTTCAATAACGCTTAGGACTTTGTAAACTCATAAGAGAAGCTAAGATTTCACTCACATCCCGGGAATGGAATGTGAAATCTTAAATCTGTCATTACTAAACGTAACTTCACGCCTGTAATCCCCGAAGAGGTAATGTTTCGTTAATGTCCCACTACGTAATAGGTGGTGAGCCTATTGCCATGCATAGAGCACATATCGAGACTCCGAATCACCACCAGAATTCTAATCAGATTACCTAGTAGAAAATTTTCTAATTAGAAAATTTTGTATCTTTCGACCCGGTAATCGAACCCGGGACCTCCCGATCGCCAGTCGCACTTGCAACCAACACGACCAATGTTAGTTAAGTAAAGACAATTAAGAAACCATGACTATATCGTTGGTCGTGTTGGTTGCAAGAGTGCGCAATTTATTTTTCTTACCAGAAATTCCTAGTAGAGGCTCAGAGTCTGAATTTGTTTGCAGTGTAAGGCAACTCCTTCACAACTTATCCCATAGTGGGGAGTAAATGTAACTGATGAAACGTGTGAGTGAAGTAAAACCCTCTGCTCACTTCTTCGGCCATTAGAGGCGCCATATTACGTTACTTTCAACTAAACACGGAAAGCAATTGCTAGACTATCCCTTGTAACTAAGTAACAGTTCAATATTAGTCTGCGTTAATTTTAATGGGTGAGTTATTCACGGCATGTCTATATCGATAATAGTTTATTCATAATAATTTGATACCTCATAAATTATTACGTTTGTCCACAATATACAGTATCACAATATTAATGTATTCAATAATTATAATTAAATCGATTATGAGTTATTGAGCTTACTAATAAAGGCTAACGTTTGCGTGTTTAACCGATTTTGACTTAGTATTTGGCGTACTAATCATTTGTTTGATTTATAAGTTTAAGGTTAAAATATGTCGATTTGTATTTAAAAGAAATGTTATTATTTATATACATACATGTACTATAAGAGGAATATTAGCTTTGTAACTGGCAATTCGCCAGTCGAATGGATGTGGTTCAAGCAATGTTATAAGATATGTGGACTCAATCACATTTGCCCGGTATATGGCAACACAATCACCACCCATTCCATAGTGGGACGTAAACCTCACCGGTGAACGTGGGAGTGTATTACACTCCTCTGTCTGCCTCTTCGGGGATTACAGGCGCGATTTTATGTTAGGAGTACGGTGTGATTTTAAAATATGAAAATATTAATTACGACTCTGCTTTCCATGGTCTTCCTAGTTTTACTATTATGCGTTCTATATATTATAAGTGCCTAGGTATATTACATAGTTTTTAAGGAAATAGATATTTTCTTTCTTCCTTGCTCTACTTTAAAAATTTTATTTATAAATCTCATTATAATATATAAAACACTATTTGGCCTAAATAACAAATATAAAGACTGAAAAAGTTCACAAAACATGAAAATAACATAGTCTGGCTGGCGCACTGCCAGATTTGTCAAAGTCAATGTAGAGTCTCGCCCCAGAAGGCGTTCTGCAGTATTAAATCCACTACTAACACGACATGGTATTATTATTAAATATAACGCTTTATTTCCGTGCGTGGTGTGCAATGAACTACCGGACGCATCTCCGTAGGCCGTAGTTGGTACTCCGCCAAGTACGTATAATGGCGTCAATGTGAGGTCCACTCGCCGACGCGCAGTCACCAGTCGCTCCACACGGTCACCGATAGTCTTCATTGTTATTGATGTGTGTGGCGGGGTAGGTGGTGGGAGCTGTGCTCTGCGATGTCCGATCCGC
This sequence comes from Mysoria ambigua, assembly GCA_018245875.1. NCBI lineage: Eukaryota > Metazoa > Arthropoda > Insecta > Lepidoptera > Hesperiidae > Mysoria > Mysoria ambigua. The sequence continues at coordinate 8,688 of DWEI01005150.1, forward strand.
ATGTCCAGCGTGCGGATTATGGGCATATCCCATGAGGGGAGGGTATGCCCAGCAGTGGACTGCAATAGGCTGATGATGATGATAGTTATTGAGTGTTCTATTGGTGTATCTGGTCACCGATTCACACTTATATTTAATTAACAATTTCCACTTAGTACACTAACTGTCATAAACAAATCTGTTCTTGTAGTCCTAGGACGACTGCCGTCACCTGTCATTTCTGATTGCTTGTTTGCTACATTAATTAATTGAAAAAAATTCACTTGTGTGTGAAGAAAGTGATGTATGTAGAAGAATCTCCTCAGATTACTAAGAATAATAATGATATTTTGTAGTCGATACTATCTACTTACCCCGAAGAGACTTGCTGTAATCATATAAAATAATAACTTACGTGTCTCATTACAACTGTTGTAATGTATATCGCACTAACGTTTAAAAATGCTAAGTTAATTATTCGTACATCATGCCACATCAACCATATTATGGCTAATGCGCACTGGCGTATCGCCAAGCGTCAATGTAATCGTGCAGCCCTCGCGCCTCCGAGGGGTTCTGGAACATCGCGTCCGATATTGACACGTCATTACTTGCCACTGCATTTAAGTACGTCACACTGAACGTTATCAAACGGTCACCATCTGATAAAATCATGACTGAAACTATATAAAGAATTGTGTTACTTCATAAAAGGAACCGTATAAGATTTTGACGGACAGTAGTTGTATAAATAGTATTGCATTTGCAATTAATTATTTATATTATTTTATTATTATATGACCGGCGTGCATGTATGTAAAGAGTTATGAATGTGTAGGAGGCGCGGCAGGTCTGTAAGGATAGAGATATTTGGCACTCCGTGCTCTCTGCCTACCCCTTAAGGGATCTGGCGTGAAGGTATGTATATATGTATTATATATTTAGGCGAGATCCCGGGCAGCGAGTACCGAGTACCTGTTTGTGTCTATCTTCATAGATCTGACGTCATTGGTTTGGATGTCTTCATACTTATTCGAAGTATCCACCAATCATGAGAATATTCAATTACGCAAGCCCTTTTGGCGTCGTGTGGTTATTTGCGTTGGAATATTCCAATTGACTTTCATACGGCCTCGTGATTTGCCCTTTATCATCGTTAAAGAGATGTAGGGAGACTCAATCGATGCTTATTATCTTTGTACCAAGTAAGCTATGAGACAGCTCTAGCGTCGCGGGCAATAGTCATAATGTACAATAATTGCTAACGAACAATTTCTAAACGTATCGGATGCATGTTATTGTTACATCATTACGCCAAGTCTTTGTCGGGGTAT
>DWEI01005151.1:0-11053 GCA_018245875.1 Mysoria ambigua
ATTAAATTAGTTTTACATTAAACTGTTGAATTAATATTAGTTACTTTAATAATCGCCAATACAAAAGGGAAATTAAATTTGAGAAATAAATTATAACACTTACTTCACTTATTATTCTACGTGGATGTAAAAGTTTAAGTGTACGGTGATTCCGAAGTTTTATTATACAAGCATTAGAAATATAAGTTTTATCTGTTTCTCTCCCGCCAATCTAAGTTTGTCTACCCGCTCGCTAACTTATTGAAGTATTTTTCAATTTCACAACTCTCGTCCGTGCCGACATTAATTTGACCGCAGGACTTTCTTGTTTTGTTTCGGTTGTGTTTCGCCTATGACACATGTGTTTAGAGTGCTTACGACGAGTGTTATGATGTCCAAATACCTAACAAATCGTAAACACGCAATAATAGACACATGTGCACACACACACACACATTAAGAAAACATTTTACGATCCGTTGCAAAGTGCATGAGAATCATTGTAAAACATGAACAAGAGAACTTGAAGTTTCATTAACTTAAAAAATCTATTGCAAATTTTCATCAAACTTTCTATGCATCTCAAGATTATTTGCGAGCAAAAACAAATAGTGTCGACGTACCATAGGTTCATCGGTGTTCTTCTGGAACTGCACGAGGCGCACCCTGGTGACGTTTTCGAACTCGGGCTCCGTGTCGTCCTCGTCCTCCGCGGCCGGCTGCGGCGCTCGGCCGTTGACGGGCGGCGGCGAGGCCCGCAGCGACTCCTCGCCGTACACCTCGCGCGCGACCACGTCGTGCGCTTGGAGCAGGGCCTGCGACAAACATACGGGTTATACAACGGTTCGTTCGCATACATTGTTACATGAAAATCGAAAACAATTTTTAATCATCATTAAGAGCATCGCACTCATCAGTCATTCAACATTTAACTGTTAAACGCTGTTCTCTTTTCAGGATAAAAAAGGTTTAGACCATATGATGTCACGCTGGCTAAGTGCCAATTGATGGGCGCACTTCAGTGCTTAGAGAAGATTATGAAGAACTTTAGGATGTGCACGTAGCCACAAATTTTTTTACCAATCCATGATGAAAACATCGAAAAAATTATACTAGATAGGTATATAATTATTGTTACAATTCGTATTTAATAAAAATTCAAAATGTCAATCCTAATTATTTAAAAAAATAAATAATCAGTAAAGTTATCAGGACAAATATAGACTAAACCGATTATAATTAAGTTTGCAAATACACGATCAACCACAGATCATTATCGCAATCAATCATAATCAGGTGCGGTGACAAGTGCGGCGGTAGACACAGTGAACAGTAATTTGTCATCATTAAAATTCGTCATTTGCGCGTTCGTTGCATTTGGAAAATCATTTTCATAAATGATGAACCGATCACTACGAAATTATCAAAACTTTCAAATTTTCAGGGCGTACAAGTACCTAGATAATAATGTTAGCTACGATTACATTTGAGTTCTAATTATGTCAGATGACATATATTATTATTATATCATTATGTGGGTTATATAGTTTGCCATATGCAAAAATTATAAAAGCTTGGACGGATTATAGTAATCAGTCGGCTATAAAATAAGAACTTGGTGTTAAAAATTATCACGAAATTATAAATAGACTTTTTATTAGAAACTTATACTTAGAAATTATGACGAAATTATAACTAGTTCATTTAAAGTACAATGTCAGTACATAAAACGGGATTCAGGGAACGAAATTTTAAGTTCTCTGTTTGTTGCGGTAGCCAATAAAAGTTCCTCAGTTGTACCTGCACCATGCAGAGCTGCACATTTGCATAACAAAAAATAAAATTAAACCGAATGCACTTTTACATTCAAGTTAAATTAATGAGAACGGAACTAAATGGCACGAGATGAATGTTTTTGAACTAATATGTAGATATCTAAGCGGGTAACACGTTCGATTACACTGATCGTTTCTAGAAAAATCCAAACACGTCCAATGATCTTAGGTACATTAGAATACTAGTATTTTTTAAATCACCAGAATAAAACAAGGAACATCACGCCTATATTCCCCGAGGGGGTAAACAGAGGTGGGTAGTACGCTCTCTCACTCGGTCACCAGTTACGTTCATGTCCTATCATGGAATACATAGTGAGTTTTTTAAATTACCACGGGCACAAGTCCAGACTCCAAGCCACTTATAGAAAATCTAAATTAGAAAAAATCTTATAGTGCTAGTCTCGGGGATTGAAACCAGGGCCTCCCGATTGGCTGTCGCGCTTGCGACCAGCACGCCAAAGGACGTAATTCATGTGGAAATATACCAGTATATGAACTGAATATCTAAATATATATACCTGTACTAAGCCTGGCTCCCACATTTGACGTTTGTTGAAGGGTCGCTGTGTGCGGTTAGTGAACAGGTAAGTCAGACACGAAAACGTTTACATCTAAGCCCCGCAAACGGTTCTATCTCGTTCTCTATTCGAAACTCTGTCAAACTATATTTAAAAAAGCTTCAAAAGCTTTTAACACAGTCGGTGGACGTGGAATGCATAAGTAAGGAAACTTTTCCCATTGTCTGGCTGACTCTAGTGGGAACTGCATTAAAGATTTTATGTGAACTGATTATATTATCTCCGATATTATAGAGACGGTGAAGTAGCAATTTGTTAGACTCACTCCATGAAAACAACTAACAATCAGCTGGACAACGAAAGTGCCAATGAAAACGTTTTGGTGACGATTTTTGATTAAACTTTAACGGATGTAAAAACTTCTAAAATAAGTGGATTGTTTGTAATTGTTTAAAATTATATGTGTACACATATCGACAAGATTCGTAAACAATTAGGGTGAGTTAGGTTGAAAAAACCTGGTAACTGTTATACATAACGTAATACCACGTCTGTAATCGCCAAAAAGGTAGGTAGAGGAATGCAGAACACTCCTATGTTTCACCAGTTACGTTTATGTCCCACTATGGAATAGGCGGTGAATCTATTGCAATGCATCGGGCACATATCCAGAATCCGAACCACTACTAGAAAATCTAAATGAAAAAATTTTGTAGTGTTCGACCCAGGAATCGAAATCAAGATCTCCCGATCGGCAGTCGCACTTGCAACCGACACGACCAACGAGGCAGTCAATCCATTAGTACGATAAACAGATATCACCTCTAAGATGATTTTATAAAATATTTTCAACTTTCAAAGCGTAAACTTAATGCCACTAAGGCGGTATGGGCGTATTTAGCAATCAAAACACATTCTATTTTCGAGGATCACTTTACATTTAATTTTTTGTCTGTTATCGTTTCATATCTCAATGAAAGTAAAAGAGCGTACGGCTTACCTATTAAAAGAAATAGAAATATATTTTATTTCGCTTGCGACCTTTAAGAAAATTCTGCAATTTAGCATTCCAATTTTACAATAGACAATTTTTCTATTCGAAAAAATAATGTTTCCATTCGAAACAATACAATGTTTCTATGTATAAAAACAGCACAATGTTTATGTTCGAAAATCAAAGCCTTTCGTCGAGAAGATTATAATAATTACAACAACATTACAAATGTTGACATAACTCTACTTTGTGATTCAGCCTCGTTGTGCTCGCGTAAGCAAAAAGCTGAACACTGCTCACAAAACAAATAACTGCCAAACAATAAGCTTTTCCGGAGTGCTTTATATTTTATCAGCAAACGTCTAAATATTGTACGCCAACGGAAGCGGAGTTATCGTATGCGACATCTGTGCTGTGTAGCCAAGACGCGAACATCTGGCGACCGCAGTAGTACTGCAGCGGCAAAAAACCTTTAATCTTCGCTACATGGTAGGATCTTTACATACGTATACAGAGAGTGATGGACGTTGAAGAACCAGCTTAGGATTGTAAGGGTATATGTGTTAAGCGCATAGCTTTTTCTATATATTTCGTAAGGGATCCGACGTGGATGTACCATAATTCTATATTTATGGTTTTATTCGGGGTACCAAGGGATCAGTTGATTTCCAATCTTACAGCAGAGGAATAAAACAATAAATAAATTAAACATAGCCGCAATGTTAGTCCAAGTAGTTTGATTCCAACGGCCTGGGTTACAGATATTTGCACGTACCTTAAATCTTACATACGTGTTTAAGATTGAATACGTCTTGTTAGAATTATGAAGGAAAATCTTTAGCAAAGAAATTGGATGGCTCAGTTTTCCAAAACATTTCGATAGCATATGAAATACGCGGATTCGTACTTACAGATCCGGTAGCCTTAATATGCCTCATTTTGAGAGAAAAACGATGACTAACAGTGGAAGGAAAATCTAAATAACGAGAATTTAATAAGGTAAACATGTGACAGTAGAAAGGTATTAAAATATTGGATTCCATTTAAATCATACCACTTTGCAGCTACTTATGATTCTTGTGTAACATGTTTTTGTTCCTTGCCAACCATGACTACCTGCTGTCATTCAAGCGAACAGACCTACGAAATAGTCAACAAAAAACTTTCGTCGTTGGTAAAACTATCCTTCTCCTAAGTGTATTATTCAGTAGTTCTGTCTGGTCGTTACCCGCCCCGCTCTCCGGGTGTAAGTAAAAAACTGAACATTTTATGTGCCCCATTGAGAATGTTTTTTTGTCATCTCGAGTTAATCTTAGAAGACAGACGGACGTCGTCGTGAACTTTTTTAGTGGCAATTATGCATTCAAGTGAACGATAATAGTGTACATTAGTTTCGAAAGTCTTTAACGGTTTAAGTTTTGCAAACAGAGAAAGATCGAGAATTTCGGTTTTTGTTTACTCCACCTACACTTAACGATCGTTCGATTTCAAAAACATATCTAACTATAACTGAACCCATACCAAGGATCGACGTATCTATCGATGTAAATCATACCTAAATTCTGTTTGAACCAACATAAAAAACAACATATGGTTTTGATTTTATTTTACAAACGTTCAAAATTGAAATTAGAGCAAATCCGCTTTTGAATAGATAATTGCCTCTATCGCTAAGTTTTCGGCTACAAGCCATTTGCGCTGCAGTCGAGGACGAATCTTTGGGGGACGGAAACGGCACCACGGTGATGCAGTTAATAACGGCCGGATGTATGAATTAAACTCATCTGCTATTATATTCTGAGGGCATTCCAAGGGAGCTATAAAGTACGAGGAACGTAACAACGGGAACTGATTAAAAAAACATGGAGAGGAGTGGCGTTAATGAAAACTTTTTAATGAACGAATAGATGACTACTTATCTACTGAGCTCACCGTAAAACAGCACTGAACAATATTATACCATAAAACCAAATATTTGAGAATTGTAAAAAATTAAGGAAATATATTAGGATAAACCAATCACTAATCAAACAGCAATCGGTAATAACGTAATAATATCTAGTGAATATCTTAATTAACAATAGAAACTGATATATAAGAAGAGTAACTTACGATGAAGATACGAATACGAGACAATCATAAATTACGTCTCGCATTATTATAGTATGTAATGTTTATTGTTACAATAAGGCAGACGATCGTTATAGATAAACACCGGGTTTGATTCGTTGCTGAACTGGCACGAGAAATGCACACGCGACCGCATATACTTATATAGAGGTAAATGATAGATCCTTAACATTTCTCAATCTAAGAGCACGTGCCCAAATGTGAATCTTTAAAAAGGTTAATATCGACGACGATGATGACTGGACCTGTAGCGATATCATCATCTTACCAAGCTTTAGGTTATTCACGATCGTAATAATTATGATCTTCTGTTGGTACATATGTAAACCTTTTTTGATGAAGATTATCTAGCAATGCCTATTAACTTTCCTCTAATTTGGCCACTTCGAATCAGGTACAAATGGCGGCAGCCAAATTAATATTTCCTAGAACTGATTGTAATAAACATTTTATGTGCTGCTCACGTCCAAATATGTATTAATGAAAACGTAACATATTGTACGATATAGATTTACATCGAGCGTTATATAGAAATGTCAATAAACCGACTGGAGAGTTTAAGTATTCAGTTTTCCTACGCTATTTATATGTTTTAATAGGATATTGATCTTTTAAGTATAGGTACGGTCCGTTAGTAAGGATTTCACGAATCCCTACGACTATTGTTTTCAAGCTTTTCTTTGGGACATATACATTATGTACCTTTTCAGGTAACTGTTTCTCCTTACAGTCTATAAAAATCATTTTATATATTACACGGACTCTGAAAGGTAAATATCTACGTCTACAATATTACGAGGAGATATTTGAATAATTTTAGATACATCTTTAGTGAGCTCGCATTTTTCTGACACGTATCGCGGCGCATTTGTTATGAAATCTAATTTCGTGTATATTTAAGGCGAGCGTTGCCATATTCGCTCGCTCCTCAAAAGGCGCAACATCATCTCGTTTACGACTTTAATATATATCCTCGCGGAGAACTTAAGATACTAGTTTATGTTGGTAAAACGCGATTTAGTCGAGGAAAATAAGACTTATCGTTTGCGAAACAACGGAACTCGGTTCTTAAGAGTTTTGCATTAAATAAGTTGGAATAATCTGCTAAAATGCCGTTTCAACTAAAAACGAGTAAAAGTTAGAACTGAGCCATGTTGGTATACAAATACAACGACACCTATGTACCTTGTAATGTCATTATGTCTTGGTTGTTCGATAGTAATTATGTAATAATACTAAAATTTAGATTAAGGATTAGGCAGAGGCTGGGCTATGAGTACCTGGGCTCTGACATACATAATATATAAATGAATAAATATGTACCTTGTTTTGTAAAAAAAACTTCATAACAAGACAAATGATACTCACACATACACATAAATATTTTCCATGACGGGAATCGAACTTGTTCAAGGTTCTAACTTAGCAGTTAATTTCGCTATACACTACAAACAGACCGGTCTACATACTCGTACATATGTATATACACCCATCTATACATTAGATAAATTCTTATGAATATGCACTAGGCACACAAAAACATATTGTGATAATGGCATACGAGACGCATTTCTCGCGCGCCGTGATATTCTCGCCAGCGTCGCAACGATTAAGCACCTCGTCTACTGAGAGTATATTAGTGTGAAGGTCGCATCGCTTACGCCCCTCTGTTTACGAATTCATAGGGTGCGCCGTGTATGATAAACTGTTTCGGATCCCGTGTTCGTGTCTCTATAGACACATTACCATGTCAAAGACGCGCCGTTGTTAGATTACCTCTGACCGGGCAAGTGAGCGAGACTTTGTGCGTAATACTATTAATGTTCAGTACAGATAACGTAATTAATCAACCAGTGATGAACAAATGTGGTGCAGCACCAGATTATGACGATAATAATGATAAATCTGAGAGAGATGTATTTATTGACGTTAATACAAAAGAAATAAAACTGGACTGTTGAATATTTAAAAGTTATTATAACGTCGTTTACGTTATAACAGAAGGAGAGCCTCGTATCCTACAGCGGAACTATAAAGGAGTTGATGATGATGATGCTAATAGTAAAATAATAAATCGATTTCGAATACATGTTACGAAAATCATCTGAACCGTAGCCTAAAATCAACAGGAAAACGAACGGATATGCTTAATGGGTAACGCGGTATAGGTTGTATAAAATATCTCACTTTTAATATATATGTACAAGGTAACTCTGAACATGCATTGATGCGTCAAAATCCAACTCATGAATAGAATGGCATCGTATGTGATGTCAATTGAAATGTAGATATATGAACCCATTCACAGATCATGTATTCATATGTACATATTAGTGTAACGTTTGTTCTTGAGAATTTTGCTTTTCATGTTGCAAATAAAATTATTCGCACGGTTGTTATTGAAAGTATGAATTATTAACCGCCATTCGTTTTTCGAAAGGCATTATAATGAGCCCCATAAATATTTTATATCGAAGGACTATTCAGGCGCGTAAAAGCATTTTTATTATAGATAAAGAATAAAATACGGGAAGAAATGCCAATTTAAAGAAATTCTAGTCCTCTCGAGTGCGAAATTTCAAAATTTCATCGTGATTACTAAATAAAAGTTGAGACGTATACCACGATAATAGACGATAGTATATCTTAATAACTAGGTTTTGAAAAAATTCTAGCTAAGAGATTTTTCTAAAACCGAACATGAGTAGAATATTATTTCTCGTATTACATTTCTGTTGAAACGATTTAAATTACAATGGAATTCACAATAATATGTTATTTTCACTCAATATGTAGGAAACCATAATTGATGAATTTTAACCCGCAGTGCGAATTCCATGATGGCAATGAAACGACACGGAAATACGAAATGCCCAAACGGTAATTATTTAAGAGAAACCAGGGCTGAAAACCGTATGCATAATTGCCGCAATTGAAAGGTACGTTACCTGGTGTTATTTACGGGGATATAGAATGGCACATACATTTATAATTCATCAAAATTTGCACGGCTTCATCAAATGACCCGCTTTAGGAGCAATAATTCGACTGTACTGCCAATAAAGGAATTAATTGACCATTAAAATTGAAGAAACAAAAACGTAAAATACATTAGTCATTAGTTATGTTTACTATTTCATAACATACCTACATATATTACAGACAATTATGTGTTTCTCAAATTGAATCTTTACTAATTAATATGTATCCCAAGTGGTGAACATTTCTCGAGGATTGGTACGTTGAGAATGGAACGTATCAAAAACGACCAACGCGAATTTGAGGCAATATGAAGTGTATAATATGTCAATTTTAATGTACAATGATGCAAACAAGTTTTGTGTATGTATCATGTTTATATGCAATTACGATTTTACATAAGATTCTAGAAAGTTTGAATAAACATACAGTCTCGTGTGCGGAAAAACTTACTCATTCATACTGGAGAAATCAACTAATGAAATACATTTCCGAGTTAGGTTGAGTCTATGAAGACACATGAGAATTCTAAACGAAATTAAGACTGTCTGAGTTAACACACAAATTCGATATTCGTTCAGCATGACTAGAAAAACAGCTTTATTTATTGACAATAATAAATTATAAACGCCTCGAATTATTTCAGTTATTTTATCATTTTCTAAGAAGTATTGTAATTTACAGTTCATCTTGTTCTCTCTTTCTTATCATTCCTTTGATTTTCATTTTATCATTTTCTAAGAAGTATTGTAATTTACAGTTCATCTTGTTCTCTCTTTCTTATCATTCGGAATATTTTACTGTTTATTAACTTTATAAAGAAAGCTTTTTTAATAACGAAATAATTTACTAGATATTATTGAATCACAAGGATAAATAATTAAATCTGTATGTAGGTATATATAATAATGGATTTCTTTATATTTTTTTACAATAACATATATAATATTGTATCTTGAACTGTTCTTAGAAGTTTAGATAATTAGATGCCCGCCCCAACTTTTTATCATCACTCGGGTTAACTGGTAAAAATGCTAATTGGCAATAAATTCGCCCTTTGTGAGCAGTAATAAAGAATTTTTTTTCTAATTGCTTTACTTCAATAACTTTGTTATCGCTTTGTTCATTATTATGGTATAATCATAAAAGATTAATATAGTGTATAAAATTACACAAGTCTAGTAAACATTTCATAACTTGTGATATGTAAAAATATAAAGAAGGGGCGAGTGCGTTATACAAATGTTTTTAAATAATGGTAACTATTAAAAAGGAAAAGTTACATCTTATGACATTTTAATTTAAAAACCAAACCGACACTGGACTTGAGTCTCTGTATCAATAATGTCTCAAGTCAATAATTATTGCTACACAAATCACACTTGGATTTCGACTCAATTCGACCTTTCTGGTGGACTGGTAAGTTAAAGCCGTTGTTTTTAACATATTAGCATATTAACAACAGCAAAAGTTATAAAGTAGATCAATGATGTATAACAGGGTTCAATACTAAGTTTCCACTCGCATCTAACATGTAATACCGGTAATGCTCTCATCGACAGGGATTCTATTTATAATGCAACGGTTAAAAAAGTTATAAAATGACCATTGTTTACAATTATAACGATGGTGTTCAATGTTACTAATAAATTTTACTAATATATTCAACATTTCGAAATCACTGACTAGTCGTAAATTGAAATGCCAAGATAATTTAAATAAACTTCGCCACACATAAATATTCATTTAATCTGATCCACATCTAAAAGTCAAATTGACCAGAAACTAACATTGTACCTTATCTAAATAAATAGCACCCGATGTAGGTTTTGCTATAACTTTTTATTAATGAATAACAAATAATTCAGTCTCATTATTTCAGCCGACGTTTCATATAGACAGCTAACGAAAAAAACCTCACTCCAACAACTCGGGACAAAACAAATGACAACAAACTTTCTGTATATGTTTAATAAATTTATAGTTAGTACATTAACTTTGACCATAGATATTATTTAAATTCATTAAAGTAATTACACAATATAACAATATGCTTCACTTAAAATAAAACAACAGAAAAAGAAAAGAAAAAAAGATAGAACGGGGAAATATTAAGAGCGCTGTAATTATGACCGTCTGTGTTCATTTACATTGACGTCCATCATTTGGATTCGGGGTGTTTGTTACATGCGACCGAACGGCGACGCGATCTAGCGCTGTGGGTTAATACGAGGATCGTGTTCTGAATGTAATGAACAGCGATAATAATATAATAAAGAAATATCTACACACAGCCCGACCTACATACGCACACGTAAATACATACATAACTAAGCAATTAAACACTGGTGCGTCCGAAATAAATTTACCGCATGACACAGGCAATCTAATCGTTCCTTATATTAATGTAACATAATTTTTCATTGCACTATGTGTCTCTGGAATCAAAGACGATTTATGACACCTTTGTGCAATTATTATAGTATATGTATATGTGTAACGCGGCTCAACTCATGTTTTTTCGGGTGGTCTCGATTAGATTAGACCTATACGCTCCTTCACCGAATGCAGCGAGGTCGCGGTGAAAACATTTATCGACAATATTTTGTACAACT
>DWEI01005152.1:0-11051 GCA_018245875.1 Mysoria ambigua
AATAAAAAGAAATTACGTACAATATTCACAGCGCAATAAGTTAATATATAAATGACTGAATCTATCGAATTGTATTCCTTTTATTTATGTTCAATTTATTTATTTGCACAAATAAAAATCATGTATTTAATTTTATATAAAATAGCATCTGTAATGTATTTTACACTAATACTGTCATTGATGTCCTCGGAAACTTAACAGATTCAGCGTTTCACTGCCGCAGATTGTATCACCTAAAATAACTACAAAACACATATTTATAGTCGTCATCTAAAAAGTAGGTATCAAGTGTTATTTAATTAACGTACAATGCCATCTCTAGGCGTAGAGTGAAAACAAGTAACAATGACGTAATACCATCACAGAATACAGCCAAAACACTAGATATACATGTAGGGCCGGCTCCGAACGATTTTTGAATAAAGAAGTTTAAGTATAACGTACTTCTAACACCCGTATTTTAAAAAAGGAACTGAGCATGATGCTAATGACAGCCATACTGGTTAATGATTGCAGAGCCTTTCCACTTGGATACTTGGTAGAATGTGTAGAAGATGTTCCACTTGGCTACCATGGTTTTAACTTATTTATAGGATGCCATTTAACGAGATACACCGATTCTTCCACTTGACACCTTTAGTTGGCGCATCGTAATCAACTGATCCGCCCCATGATCGTGCTCAATATGAAAGCCCCGCACATTATGATACCCAACCCGGTCAACAGCTGATTCTGATCGATCAGCGGTTTGATGTGATGCTTTTCCTTATCCCTCTCCACCTCGTCGAGGTCGTGATGGACAACCGACAGCGCTTTAGCGATTTCCGCGTCAGACTTGGCGCTCGACTGTGACGCGGCGACTATTAGACGCTTCAGTTCACGTATTTGCGTTTCCACCGCGTGCTCCTGGTGATTCATGTGTTCTGTTGAAGAGAGATATAATAAGTGACCTTATGGTTTCTGAGGGCACTTCACAAGTAGATGCGTACACCGCGGAAGCCGAGAAGGCAATACGTCGGCGGTTATTATGGGAGACCTCAGGTCAAAACATTATCTTAATATAATGTATACTATATGAATATAACTGCCATAATTCTGCACTCACGACGTGTAACTTACCATATTTCATTGAAATTTGGTATTAATTACCATATATAAAAAAATAATAGATATCACTTTTAGAATAGCCCAATATTTATTTGTATGTATTAAAATATTCTTTCTAAATCTATAATGGTTGAATGCATGTAACAAAATTACCTTTGAGTGCCACTGGAATCGAGAGCAAGTAGGGAAAAAACAACATTAAAAAAAACTGTCACTTGATTTTTATATCTTATGTATAATCTGTACAGCTAGTAAATATCTATAGTACACATAATGCACTATGTATATACTCGATGTTAATAATCACATGTTTAAACATCTAAAGTTAGATTGTTACAATAGTGGCCCGTATTTTTAAATTATTTGATACGCTGGCGTTCGATCGAGATCCCGCCTGATGGTGAGCGGAGATGCGTCTTATGATGGAACAAAGTCCTGAATAAGATTTGAAGGGCCATAGGTAATGTGTCATTGAAAATACAAACTGAAACAGAATATTTCACTCCTCAGTCTGAACAAAAAGATGGAAGCAAATCATTTTGATCTGGCCATTGCAATAATTTTAAAAATATATATTTGTAGTCCACACAAACATAGCCAATGCATAGTTAAATACCAGCCTGCTTGCTTACCCTCAATGAGTTGATACATTTTTCTCAAATTTTCTTCCAGATTCCAATATTAAAAAATCATATCTACCTAATATATCAAGGAAAAACCTTAAAAAATGTAAGGAATAATGCTCCAAGATTTATATACTTTTAAGGTAAGTTTGTTAAAAATGTAAAGCTTTTATCAAATTGTATGATGCACTTACCAATCAAAGAAGATTGTTTACTGATCAGATGTTCTATATTGCCCTGCATTTTATGCAGGTTCTCTGCTAATTGTGCCTGCAATGCAAAATAAAATTGTACTGCCGGCTATGATCCATTTAAAATTTTTTAGCAATGTCAAGTTCATTTTAAATTTGGAACGTTGCTCCCCAACACCACCGCACTATTGAATCGTAATAATCATTCCGTAATAAAAAAGACAATAGCATATCACAATAAAAATAACCTTGGTACTTGCGGAGAATGCGTCCCGCACCTGACTACAAATACCTATACTTACTGGTTTTGCCTTCTATGCGTCAAGAACTTGGCATATGTCATCATAAAGAGGTGCTTGGGCAGCATCTGTGAGTTACAGAGTGTCGGCGCAGTACCTGATACGCGAACTCGGTCTTCATGGCCTCGGTGATGTCCGCGCGGCTGGCGGTGCCGCCGCCCGCGATCGTGTACAGCACGCTCGCGCTGCGCGCCATCTGCTGCTCCATCATGTCCCTGAACTCGGCCATCTTCAGACGGTTGTTGATCGTCGAGCCCGCTATGCCCAGCACCGTGCCTGTCGCACGCGTGTCCACATACAAGTGATTGAATTAAATAAACAATCTTGACCGACTCGCTCTGGTCAAATACTGGCTGATGGGTGAGTCAGAAATCTCCAAAAGTAAGGTCTGTCATGACAGAGCTATTTGGTGCCTACCCCATAAGGGACGTGGCGTGAAGATATGTATGTAATATATGTATGTATGTAAGATTAACAAAACACCAAGTGATTGTAATGAACTTAAAGAGGTATTATGTTAATTGTCCACTAAATTCATGTTCTGCTTAGGTGATTCAGTTTATATTACTTGCTTACATGGACACCCACACTTTAATGAGTATTATGAAGTGCTCCAACGTGAGGGGCGGGAGGGGGGTTGAGTAATAGTCATAACAGATTACAAAAGTCTCACCTGCAATAGAGGCCACGATGTACCAGTACTTGTTCCTTTCGGCGTGCGCCCTCTCCCGCTCGTGGCCCAGCTTCACGGCGGCCGACATCGTCGCGAACAGCTCCCTCTCCTCGCGCTCCGCGTCCGCGAACAGCGTCCGCAGCGCGCGCTCTTGCACTATCAACTGTTCAGTTGAACGTGTCATCAATTACACTCATCTACATTCACCAGACTGTCACTCAGTGCTCTCTGTCCACCTCGTGAGGAGCCATAATCATATAATAATAATAATAATAATAATAACAAAGGTAAATGGCAAATTTCTCTTGAAACAATCAGGATGCAAAAAACTTTTTTATTTTAAGAGAATGAATGACATTGGTTAGAATTATTTCACACTAACATTGAAAGTCAATGAAATTATGCGCATGCACCAAACACATGAACTCTCCGACTGATAAAATAGTCGACTGTGGAGTGTGTTATCTTCGGCTGTACAATAATTTCCAGAACAACATACCAGGAGGTATCTTAATAGAAATTTCACCCTTGCTATGCTTAATATTATAACATTAAAGGCAAAATATTTTGTTTGATTAATGTGACCAAATCAATAATGACTGTACAGATGGCACTACCACTGACCTTATGCTCCTCAGTACAAAGTTGCAAATATTTATCGTCCCCCTTCATGGTGTTCTGCATCTCCGCATGTAGCTCTTTTAGACGGGCTTCGATAGCTGCCACCTCCCGACCCATCTCACGTCTACGGTCCTGGGCATGGATGAAACGGTCCTGGGAAAAATGCGGGATCTTATTAATGTGAGATCTTGTTATGAAGGATTAAAAACTACACAAACTATACAGGAAAGAAACTAAAAATATAAAAATATCTTATTACTATGATTTGGGCTGTTGAGGTACTTGTTGAGACACAGGAAGATACAACAAGTTCAACAATCATCACAGAGAAGCCATATTTTTTATTATAGCAAGGTATATTATATTGTATAATATTTATATATTTTATAGTAATCTTTGAGTGATCACACACAAACCTATAATATAAAGAATAACATATTTTGATATAGCAATACATATTTTTCCTATTCCATCATGGGACATAAACGTGACTGGTTTATCATGGGAATGTTGTGCATTACTCTGCCTACCCCTTTGGGGATTACAGGTGTTAAGTAAAATTTTTTCAATACATATTTTTCCTCAGTTAGTGACCACAATATATAATGTGTCTAGCTCATGTCAGCAGTAGTTTGATATAAGATATATCATCATTATCAGCCTACCAGCCTACAAGTCTATCGGTGGACAGAGGCCTCCCCAAAGAGCACTATCACACCTGTTCTTGGCTTGTACATGTAACACATTCTTGGCTATTATGATGTGTAATTATACAACATAAATTACATTTTATTAATATAAATATACTCAAATTGCCAAACATGTTCTGGAACTACTTTCTTTATTTTTTACGTATGCATATATTGAGCCAATGATTTATAATACTTAATGTTATTATAAGAATCTACTATAGGCACCCTTAGAAGAGTGTACCTATATTGATAGAGGGTCACGTAACGCACAACATAGTAAGTGAATTGTGTTTAAAAATAAACACGTAAAAACCTGAGCCTCGATGACAGTGTTCTGTATCGCCATAATTTCCTCCACGCCAGTGAACTTTTCATATCGGGAGACTAGCTCCTTCACTTTTTGTGTTAAATTCTCATGTTTAAATTTCTCCGCGAACTCTGTAATTATGGTGCCCGGCGTGTATTTTGTTAACAATTGGTCGACCTTTTCACGACTCCCCGAACTTATTTGGACGACGGGTATCTTGCCCTTTAGTCGCTGAGCAATCTGCCGAAGGCGGTCAGCCATAATTGCATGATTTAACTGATATATATCTATTTTAATTGCATTTTCATCAGGTTATGATATTATCCTGAATGTAAGAAAAATATCGAAATAAAAAATTGACATTTGACATAATTGACAAAGATGTCATTTCGTCATATTTTTAATGTCGTCAGTATTCTGCATAACAAAACATACGGGCTGCTAAAAATAATGCAGGAAATGCTAATGCAGGAAACTGATAAACAAAAAATAATAGCTCCTATAAGTCATATAAAAATATAAATACAATGTTACAATTACTGTTAATAAAAATGATGGCCAATTACTTCTCGGCTCTTTAAAAGCTTTTCACTAGATGGCAGTGTTTAAACCACTTTAGTACAATAACATCAGATGTTATTATACTTAACTATTCTACTTTACACAGTACATGCAATATAAATAAATAAAATTACAGTATCTACATTAACTGTTAAAATAACATAATAATAAATAAATATCCTGGGACATCTCCACACACTGCCACCTGATCCCAAAGTAAGCGTCAAGAGAGCTTGTGGTATCGTAACAAGGCGGCTGATAAACTACTTATATGCTTAATCGGATAAACTTTTTTACACCCATTTATTTTTATTTTTTTTAAATATTTTTTTACACCCAGACAGAACAAATACTTATGCTCATCACACAATTATTTATTCTGGGTTGGAATCGAACCTACGACCCCCGGTGTAACGGTCAGGTTCACTAACCTCTGCACCAACAGACTAGTAAATACAACCCGGGCCGGGCAAGATAATATAAACCGTATGTATACACGGTAAATATTATACCAAAATAATACTTATTACTTATATTTGTTTATATGACTTTATATTTGTTGTTAATTTTTGCAATGGTTGAACTTATTTTGAAGGGAATTTAACTAATAAGGAGGCTGTTTTCATCATAGAAATGTTTAAATTCCACGCAGACGAAGTCGCGGGCACGCAAACTGCTTTGGAATGTTTTGACCGATTTTTATATTATTCGTGTACGTTTAGTAGGTCTAACAATAGTTTTGTACTATGTTATTTTTTTTTTCGTTATGATAAATTATATATAATAAAGAAACTGCCTCGTTGGTTGCGTTGGTTGCATGTACGACTGCCGAACGGGAGGTCCCGAGTTCGATTACCGGGTCGAGCACTACAAAATTTTCTAATTTAGAATTTCTAGTTGTTGTTCGGAGTCTGGATATGTGCCCGATGCATGGCAATAGGCTCACCAGCTTTTCCATAGTGGGACGTAAACGTAACTGGTGAATCGTGGGAATGATCTGCATTCCTCTGCCTACCCCTTCGGGGATTACAGGCGTGAAGTTACGTATATTTTATATTGCCGACCCGGCCAAATTTAGTTTGGAATTTGCATGTTATAAGTTGAAAAGCTATTGATAATATTCGTAGGCGACACAAGTTAAATTATAGGTGTTATGCTATGAATTGTTTTTTTTAAATATAAAACTAAAGTATTAGACAGGAAGGCAGCGGGGAGCGGTTAATACCGTTGCCATGGGTTACTTGCTAACAAGACGGCTGTTCTTTTGGTATGACTTGTCAATCCACGGGCGAACTAATTTGTAATTCGTTTTCATATTGTGTTTTAAAATAATAAACCGGTTTATTCCCCATTATATTACATTTTATTTGAAGTTTGATCCGTTACAATAATGATGATAGAATTTCAAATTGGCTAGTATAACATATTGAAGTATTACATATTGAAATACCAATACATATTATACGAGTCAACTACTACTACTAGCTTGTTTGTAACTACGCACAAGATACGTTTCAAGATAATTTACGATACTCTGGTTTCCCTTCAAAACGTATAAATCTTTCGCCTTTTACTAAAGATAAGATAATTTACGATACGTATTAAAATATTATTGCTTTAAGAGTTCCAAGAAATCGATCTGTCGAATATATTAAAACAGGTTAAACACTGTTTAGTTAAAGATATTAAAAAATATATATTTATCCAATATATAGATAAACACAGACGAATATTTAAAAATTGTATCTATGGTAATTGGTTAACGCACAGAATATAAATTAATATAAAACGTTCCACTGGGGGATGCGTACCATAAACAAAGACACAGGAAATAATGACCAGAGACCCTGATGTTGGAATATTAATTGACAATTCGCTATCGGCAATTAATGGAGGTAAAACATGGACGAAAAATTTATGCCGCTTGCGTTCGACCTCGGTGTTACGTGCACTACCAAATAATAATGACTGCGAAGGACAGTTTGGTTACGTCGGCGTGGATTAGCGGCCCGGTACGCTGTGGTCAGACTTACTAAGCCCAACCCGCTTGCATTAACATATCAACAATGATCAATATTTTTTAAAGTTTTTCTTTCATTGGAACGGGAAAACTCAACACTTAGTACGCCACCTGGAATAAAGATTTTAACTACTACTATGGACTATATACTATGTTTTGTTTTAACTTCTACTTTGAACTTCAGATACTTGACAGAACATGTTGATGAATTTGTAGTTTGTAAGTTTCCTTTAAGTTAGAAAAACTCACTAGTTGTCTAGCCGAGAATCTCAGCTGGGTAATTTTGATTAGAAGAGGGGATTGCAGCCACTCGATAAACAAGGCGGTCTATGCCTCGTTATAACATTATATGACATATTAGAGATCCGTCTGAGATAACCTCTGTACTTATTACGAAATAAAACTGAGCGATCATACCAACTGGCGATTACTTATCGTGTTGGAATTGTAACATGTAAACACACAAGGAACTTTTCTATTCGATTAAAATACAAGTATCATTAAACTTGGCGTATGTTATTATTCAAGATACATTTTACTATTAAACGTATTTTAAGTAAACGTAACTTCACGCCTGAAATCCCCCAAGGCGTAAGCAGAGGAATGCAGAACATTCCCACGATTCACCATTTACGTTTACGTCCTCCTATATTAATAAATAATAATAATAAATTATGTAATCATGATAAACTTAAATGAATTAATTTATATAATTATTTAACTATCTGCAGTGTTGCCAGTGATATTTAACAATACACCGCTTTAACTCTCACATATATGTTTGAGATAGTCCGCTGTCAGTTTTGGGCATATATGACAATAAGAGAGAGTTTTTCATAAAATAAAACTTACCAATTATTTTCTTCAATATCCGGCATCCGCCTTGAGTCAAGCTCTAGACTTTGTACCCTTATGTTGGTACCCTCTCTGCTCGTGGCGCCACCTTCGCTGTATAGTTTTCTACCTACATTTGCGCCACTCGAATGAAGTTAGACCCTTAAAAATTTTTTTTTGGAGTTTTCGACATTTTTTCTATTAAATCGCATGTTCGTCGTTTTTTCTTAATTGTTCGCTGTTAATAATTATTTGTTATCCTGTTATTTATTTAAAAATATTAATTAATAATATACCTACAAGTTAGCCCTCTATTGCCATTTTTCATATTTTTCCATAATAATGACTTGTAAATATTTCTTTATAATTTAAGCTTATTCATTTTTTTATCGAAAAATTACAATTACATTTAGTCTTTTATTAGAGTGTTTAATAAACTTCCATCCAGATTGCCTAGACCTCTGGCTCTGTTCTTGAACTAAATGCAGGCTATCATACATTGTAAGACCCTTCATCTATAAAGCTTTGGAAATGAATTCTTAATAATGTGAGGTCGTGCACTCTACGGCCTCGACAAAATCGCGGGTAGTTGTATACTTCTTCTGGGCATCCGTCAAAACAAACGGAATTCCAATCATCACCATTAAAACGTAATGTAATTATTTTAAGATAATTCTCACCTGATTTCACATGTTTAGGGTCTTTAACGACTGTGCTAACTTCCGACAAAATATCGAGTTTGTTGTTTTGGGTCAAATTCATATCTTTAAAAATGTAGTCGATGTATTTTTTGAGTTCGTAGGTAAATATATTGTCTCAGCTCCTTTTAAATTTACTGCACCATTAGTCAAAAGAGTCTTTAAAATACTACTTGTTGCTACAAGAATTCAAATTGTTCTTTAGTCACGGTTTGATAAACCTTTTTTCTATTTGGCGGCGCCAAATCGATGCTCGAACTGCTACCACTCGTTCCGCTGTCGCTGGTGCATGGAGAACTAGATCGCTTCGGACAGCGCGAATGCTCATCGTCACACACTGCTTCTACATTATCATTCTCCATTATTAACGGAGAGGGCAAAAATAATCACACAAACTATACTAATCACACAGAAAAGTGTATCTATAAAGGTAATTATAATATTAAATTACCATGTAAACAATGTTTTCACATAAGATATCACAAAGCCAACTTGTCGGTGCGTAATAGTCACCCGGCGCAAATGTAGGTAGAAAACTATAGAGCGACGGTGGCGCCGCGGGCGGAGAGGGTCGGTGACACCAACACAAGGGTACAAGGACCAGTGGTCGACTGAAGGTGGATGCCGGATGTTGATACGAAACAATAATTTCTGAATATACATATTATGTGCATGAATAAATTGATTATTGTAGAAGGAGACATTAGACTTTAGAAATTTTTACTTTCTACCTGTGCCATAATAAGCATGGCGTGAGGATACGTGCGTATTATAGAAATGTATTTTTTCGGCAATAGATAATAGTTAATAAATAAATAGGTCATAACAATACTTTTAATTTGTTACTTATCAATATATCGTAATACTCGTTAGTGGTTCAGATCAAAGGTGGTGGAGTCAGCTGATAGTACTATCTCGCATTCTATGTCCACATGAATGTGTGCTCTTTATAGGAACCGAGAATGTTATTACATCATCATGCAGCCCACTTCTGGACACGGGCCTCCTACGAGGATTTTCCATAGTCCCTACGCTGGGCGTACGGGTCGGAGTTCGCAATAATTGACGGCCAGAGAATGTAGCCGTGCCAATACTAGACACTAGACAGAGAACGCCATGCCGGGAGCTGCCAGCGCCGGGTTCCGGTTCCGGTTTCCGGTTTCCGGGACACGGAAGGATATTATGAATCGAATCAAAAGGTTTATCCATTTTACTAAGGAATATCTTCTATATTTCCCTTATTTCACATCATACCTCGTCATGGATATCTATTAATATTAAATTTCAATATGAATATTGATAGTGAATTATATACATATAGTAAGTTGAAAGAAATTTATCCTGAATTATTGCGTCAAGGAAAATGTTAACAGTAAAATTTAGATATTATACTAAACGATTACATGATTTTGAATTACCTTAATCATTTCAAATGAAATATGCATTTCATTTTCATATACCTATCAACGTTTTTCAAACTGTCACTGAATAAAATGTTCCAAAAAGCCAATAAATTAAGTTGAAAAAGCTATCTCTTCATTGTTAAATGTTTCGTGAGTGTTTATACAAAGGTCTGTCTGTATACAAACATACATTCGTATATATCAGTTTAACTGCTGTACGTTTTTTCGGGACTGCTGCCCGCTTAGTTTTGGACCTATACAAGCTCATAATAGGACCTTGTGTAGGTCCGGAACACTTACGGTACAATGATATATAACATAAACGGTACATGGTAATGGTAAGTATATAATCACATACTATCTCTACTCCTAGAACTATGACCATACGTTGTATTGTCACGCCTATTGGTATAAAGGGTAGGTAGAGACAAAGTTCGCCGGTCACAATACTTACGTGTCTATATTTTAACCCCTTTTTACTATCAGTAAACTTGCAACTTTTGTTTAATAGAATTATAATGATATCGGCCATTTTACGTTTTAAAATCAATAAATATGATAAAAAAGACAAACAAAAAGCGGCACAATGGCTAAAGAGGGAGCGCTTCCTGATAACCTCAGTAAATATCTTAATGACGGTTACAACAGTAGAAGACGGAAATGCAGATATGGGTTCAGAATTGAGATAACAAATAATACTGATAATAAAATATGTTTTAATACATGACGAAGATGTCACTGAGTGTTCATAAGAGACTTAAGACATATTTGTTAGTAAATACATACCAGTTGTAACGTAACGTAACTTCGCGCCTGTAATCCCCGAAGGGGTAGGCAGAGGAATGCGGAACATTCCCACGATTCACCAGCTACGTTTACGTCCCACTATGTAATAGGTGGTGAGCCTATTGCCATGCATCGGGCACATATCCAGACTTCGAACAAACTACTGGAAAATCTAAATTAGAAAATTTTGTAGTGTTCGACCCGGGAATCGAACCCGGGACCTCTCGATCGGCAGT
>DWEI01005153.1:0-11051 GCA_018245875.1 Mysoria ambigua
TACATACATACATACATACATATCTTCACGCCGAGTCCCTTACGGGGTAGGCAGAGAGCACGGAGTGCCAAATATCAATATAAACAATATAAAAATAATTGTCAGAAAGACTATGGAATAACACACACTGTTTCTTTCATTTTACAATAAAATTATATTCATACAGTAATTCACTGAATGTTATTTTATAAAATATGATTATATTTATTCTCACACCTGTATCCATGAAATGGTAGGCAGAGGATTGTTGTTATCATGACCTGCTTGTTGAATTTTAAATCCCACCATGAAGCAAAGCATGTGGCTATTGCTCTGTACAGGGCACAGCCAAATTCTAAACAATTACTGAAATATTAAAGTAGAAAAATCCTCAAGTACCCTCAAATCTGATAATAGGATCTAGGAACTTTTGATCAGAAGTCATGTTTGCAACCACTTGCACACCAAGGCAGTCACATAACCACACAGTATCACAATATTATGTTTTTTTTTATAAATACTTTTTTATATATTATTTTTCATTGTACATACTGACCTTAAAAGACATCCCAAGTTCCATTTCCTCTTTATCATAAAAGAAATGCACAGAAGTGTGACAAAATAGTAGTGCAATTAACTTACATACTGTTTATATGAGAAACTAAAAATCTAAAGTTACCAAACATATTATTTATTTTATCATTTTTAAATGTATAAATTTTACTACTTACGTAAATTCAATCTGTAGAAATTTGGCAATTATATTTTTGCTTTGTTATAAATTTTTCTCACATTATTATAGAACTTATGATTTTATAATAATTATGGAGTATATATGATTCAATTAAAACAATTTCTTGATTTTTATTTCTTAATTACTAAGTAATTTCATAAATACTTATATGCCATGGAATATGAAGTTTAATTTCTTTTTAACATTTTTTATAGAGAATTTGTAAACATTTTGTTATTTTTAAATCTAGGTCCATATATAATTATAAATATTCATATATTCAGACATAAAGTAGAACAACTCTATGATCAATATGTATAAATATGCTTTTTTAATAGTTAAAAACTATTCAGTATGTACAGATTTTGAAAAAAAATCTACGCAACATAAATATCTCAGTGCTGCCTGTAAATCTTGCGAGCATTTAAATCTGTTCTAAGTTAATAATAAGTCCTTATATCGATTATATTATACATGAATATGAATATTCCTCTTTACATAAGCGCCGACGACATTCCGATCGGTTCTTTGTAAACATAACGCTTAAAGTCAACAGCTGGACCAAGATTTATTTGCGTTGTCATAATCTCGCTCCCACGATCCCGAGCACATGTATATAATCAATACCTAGCATCTAGAAACTACAATTAGGTACACATTTTACCAAAATACCATATGTCATGCGCAATGGCGAACCGGGCGCATCTCATTAAATTAATGATCTATTGCAAAACATATAATTATAGATTTACCTTAAAATCTCTTAAGCCAGCGATATTGACATTGAGATAAAAATACCTATTTACCTGCCTCCCGGTCGAGCTGGTTCGGCTGGATTAGCTCCCTAGTGGGGCCCATTACCAGCGGGGAGATGATCCTCGGCCACAGTATGGCAAAACACCCCACAACAATCACTAAAACGAACATCGTCTTCCGCGGCCCTATCACCTCGTCGTTCGCCATTCTTCGTATTTTTCGTATCGGATCACGCACAGAGCCAATCGCACTCTACGGGAACATCGTCGTATGTGATAAAAATAAAGATTTTCTTCGTCGCGTCCGAGAGCGAGAAAGCGCAAACAATGACAGCTGTCACGCACCCTCCTCCCCGCGTGTTACGGGAGCGATCGGAATAGTGAAAATTTTCGTTATGGAAGCATCCATCTTCTGGGCACTGCGATGTACTCGGAACGTAGAACGCCGGTGGATTGAGCTGGCTCGATGTGACACAGCCGTATATCTCAGTCAATCAGCTATGCCGACATCTTGCCTTCCCAGCCACCGGCTCGTCTGATGTTAAATTTGTGGTTCGGTCACTGTAGTTGTTCAAATATTGACAGAGTAAATTGGCGCTTAAGTTAGGCGAGCGTGCGGCGCTCGCGAGCAGACCTCGGTACAATATGCCTGGGCGCGGAGGCGGCGCCGGCTATTAACCCTTCCCCACCGCTGCTTGGTCTACACGCGCTCAGATGAATACCAATTAGACATTCTATGTAGGTATTTGTCATTAGACGGGGCCGTAGCGTGTAAGGTACTCCTTAAATTTGACGTTCTTTTCCATTGAGCTTTTGTGGGCAACGCCTTCTAACACTGGTCACACGGGATCTTAGTCATTACATTGGAAGAATACATTTTATAGCCAATAGACTAACGTTTATCGACATTGCCGCAAAGCAGAATATTAATGGTGTTTCAATGAGAACTCTATCGTTTTATTGTAGTACCTAAATTTTCTCTTTAAATTGTCTAATATTTGTTGCGCCGGAGTTAATTAAAATACATAGATTCTGTTATATACATAATCTAAAATACTTTTTAAACACAATGAAAAAGTCTATTATTCTTATGTTCGGCTACGCGGCTTTGCTTGGTATAAGAACGAAATAACATATAAACCTAATTGCCTCGTTGGTTATATTAGTTCCAAGCGCGACTGCCAATTGATAGGTCTGGAGTTCAAATCCCGGGTCTTGCAGTATTGGATATTCTCACGTACATTCTCTAGTACTGGGTCGTAATCTTACTAATCGGAGTTTAGAAATAGACTTTTACCACATATTCCATAGTGAGACGTAAACGTAACTGGTGAAACGTAACGGTGTACTATACTACTCTGCTTACCGCTTCGGGGATTACAGTAGTCATGTTTCGTTTACGTTTATAGGCCTACAAGCTTAATTAATCGTTTTCACATAAAAGTCTCTGTATTGACAATTGCATATTAAATAAACAATTGAATTTTTCGTTTATGTAACGCTGTTGTCGTCACACACATACCTACTTCCTTAATTTGCAATTACAAACGTTCGCTTCAGGCATAAAAGCTACAATGAATATTGCCTCACTATTCCAATTAGCTTTTAGAACTGGATATGACCACATATGCGCGGTAATGTGCGTTAGGTAGTGCGGTAGTATAGATATCTATACTTCATTAAATATTCACCAATAGAATCGTTTTTAGCATTTCACTCACTTACTCAAAGTTAATATCAATAGACTAGTCTTAAAACAAAATTCTCTCAAGTGGTTGTTTGTGGTAATTAATTACCATGTATGTCAATGTTTTCAGAATTGAAATCCGAACAGCTCTTTGTATTCAACGGTTTATTCAATTAATCATTACTTATCTATACACAAAAGAGAGTGAGAAAAACTTTTCATTTAAAAATGTGTTAAATAATGTCATAATTATGAACGGCATTATACGTTAGAATATTTTCACCGGGAGACCATTATAAGCGACAAAGATGCGCGCGCAATGTTCACTTGCGTGACATTAGCGTTTAGAAATGTCGAAAAATTGAAACTACGACGGCACCGAACAAGATTTCGATGTCTGTGTAGCACACATAGATCAATTGTAGAGATTGTGGTACATTCCTCTACAGACCCTCAGCTTTTCCACATGTGTTAACTGCAAGTGCGTATGAGGTGCATGAGAGGAGCCTCCCCGAGCGGCCATTATGTCTGCTCGAATACAGACGTACACTGCACGGCGCACTCTGGACTAACCATTTCACCACGATGCCTAATCAGTCACGATCAGCTCTCGACTCGACGAAGAACAGGAAGACATGTGTTAAGTGTTCAAAGCTGACGAGGCTTTATGTGGCTGGAACGCAGGCTATACACGTGTATCAATCTAAGCCGTGAAAATTGCTAGTAAAACAAATATTTATTAAATCAATTACTACGTACCTGATTTCACAAAGCCCCGGTGAAACTTCACCTTGAATCAATTTCTCTCGTTGGACTAACGTGTCGTGTATAAAAGTAAACGTAGTAACGAAAGAATTCAGCTAAAACACAAACATAAGCTGATTCCTAATCGCAGATAAGGATGGCGCGGGTCAACGCAAACAGAATCAGCTTAGTTTAGAAACTGGTTTTTATTTACACTGATGCAATTTTGTACACGACATGTACTGAGAAACTATTTACCGTTTTTAAAATATCAAAGTTTTTCGATACATGTATTTGTTATGAGTTCCTAATTTGGTAAAGTAATAATAATATTATGATAACCAGACAGGTTATAAAGATGTCTAGATATACATATTTCTGAATACATATTTTATGCCTATGTTTGCCTCGTTGGTCGTGTTGGTTGTGCGCGCCACTGCCGTTCACGAGATCCTGGGTTCAAATCTCGGGTGCACTGTCATGCACTATCGGGTACTATTATACTTTTTTTGTTTACATTTTCTAGTAACTTGCAGAAAATCTAAACTACATATGTATTACGTAACTTCACGCCTGTAATCTCCGTAGAGATAGACAAAGGCGAGTTGTACATTCCCACATTTCACCAGTTACGTTTACATGCCACTATCAAACTAGTGGTGAGCCTAATGCCAGAAATCGGACACATATCCAGACTCCATGCTACTACTGGGAATCTCAAGTTAGACAAACTTAACAATATTTTGCCCGTCCCGGGTATCGAATAGCGAACGAATCAGTAGTCGCGCTTGCAACCACTCAATCATCGATGTTGTAGAAATAACAAAATATATTCGAATATTTTACCTATATTATATTTGAGGGGTGATAACTTTGCGGCTTAGATGGGCCTCACATTCCCGCGGCTACGGTTGCAATCCTAACAAGCGCCTGTCTAGTTGTCTATGCTAAGTGTGTATATACTAGAATGGAATACCGAAGGTAGCATCGTCGAAGAAAAACATCGTGAAGAAAGCTTAAACGATTATTTACAATATTTTTTAATTTGTGTGAATTCAGTCAATCCACTTTCTGCCCGCTCTGTAGACTTGCCTTCATCATCATCAGCCTATTGCCGTCCAATGCTGGGCATAAGCCTCCCCTGAGGGGTTATGCTGATAATTCTCGCGTTGTGTATGTGGGTTGAGGATCGCGGAGCACAGCTTCTCACATCACCTACCCTGCTGCCTACAGACGGCCAAATCATTTAGCTGTGCCGCGAGGCGGGCCGCGCCATACCGCGCTCTGCCAGCGCCGGACTTAGTCGCTTCTTACGACACTGTATTCCGGCACGAGGTCAGGAATGTATTCTCACCCCGTCCTGACATGTTAACGGCCTAACAGTGGAACGAGATAACGGTTAAAAACTATGATATATGTACAACCACTGTATTCCTACACTAAAGGGTATAACAAAAGTATTGGTCGTATCTCTTGGCGACATTGTTAATAAAACAAATCCTCCTCGATAACGTTGCTGGTGAAACGTGGCTTACAGCGTCACGGCACGTGTGACACGAAGAACAAAAGACGACACTCATCTACCTGTCCACACAAAGCGGCAGACGGGCGCGGGAGACCCCGTCTATTTGTACAGTTGAACGCGAAAAGCCTAAACATTTTTTTCTCCACACCAACATCGGCACGCATGTGTATTCGGGTCACACACATCCCTCCAGCGAACAATGGCGCGGCAGCGCTCCTTGGCGCGCAGGAAGCGTGGGACGCGCGTGTACTACAGAACGATCGGCACTGCCATATTTTAAGCCGCTCGAGTTGTAACGTCTGGATGCTATGGTGACAGCGAGCCTTAATGGGAGAGGACATCCTGGCCGGTTTCCGCTCAACAGTTTTGGTGATACGAGGAAGCACGTGTTTTACATTTTAGTTTGATGCCCGCTTCCGTGTAAGCGGTAGGTTGAAGACCCGCTAAATGATGCGGCTTCGTGAAGCTTCCAGAACTTTCGTGTAATGTCTAAACGCTAAGTTCACACAATCTCGATAACAGCTTGAGGCCGCTTGTTGGTTAATGTAATACACGTACGTCACATACTAACAATTAATTCGTTAAATTCAAAGCGATGTCAAAGGCGCCATTTTTACAAAGGTTTTTGTAACTTCCCGATAGTTGGCGCCATTGTTAAAGTTCACGTCTCCGTCAACTGGCCTGCTGAAACGAGCTGCTTGTAGTCTTCGCTGTACACCTGTATTTCCCCGAAGGGATAGATACTTTAAGAATAACCTATACGTCTAATGGAATAAGTGGTGAGCTTATTGATCTACACCGGGCATGAATCCTAATCGTGAGTTACTACTGGGAACTATTAATTAGATAATTCACAAATAATTTGCCGGTCCCAAGATTGAATCCAAGACATCGAGCACTGCAGTAACGCTCGCACCCACTAGACTAAGGAAACAATCTCAGTACTTTGTACACCTCCTCGGAAGTTCTACGACCATGTGATCCCAACAAATACTCGAAGCCTGTGTTATTGTATTGAAACAGATAAACTACGTAACTTATATACCTGTACTGATAGATACTATTTTACACGCTGTGGAACAAAAAAGACAAATACAGGTGAGCTCATCAAACAAGTATATTTCTTGGGTGTGAATACGACCCACGAGGCCGACTCCTCAGCCAGGTTCACCAGCCACTGAGCTGACGGGTCAGCCAAATGCACATATGCATGTATATATGTACGTTGACTGCCTCAGCGGTCGCGTCGGTTGCAGCGTGACTGTCGATTTAAAGATACTGAGCTCGAATCTCGGCGCGGTCAGTACTGGATTATTCTGACATGGATTATGTATCAGTGGCTCGGAGGCTGCACGTGTCCAGTATATGGCATGGACTCACCGCCTGTTCCATGGTGGGATGAAAACGTAACTGGTGAAACGTGGAAACGTGGTACACTGTTCTGCCAACCTTCGGCAATTACAGGCGTAATGTTATGTACATGTATCCAAATAGAAACGGCGCGAATCACGAGAAAGGTTGAAGGTGCGTGATGCAACATATGATTCATGTTTCGATCGCATAATCACGCCCCCTACACGGCGCCCACAGATCGTCACGAATAGGACGAGCAGAGCGGTCTTACTACGGCCTACTACGAGTGTATCTTGTGTATACATGTTCTTTAAAACAATGATAAAGTACTTTAAAATAATTATTTACAGCGTTGGAACATAACGCCTAACATTATGATCATGAGAACGTTTCAGTTCTGTGCTAAACATTAGAAATGTAACGAATATTCGCATATTTTTACATATTCTCATTAGCATTCGCTAAACATTTGCGAATGTTTTGCTAGTATAACTATCAGAAGAAAAAATTAATAAAATTAAAATCCATTGTTTCCATTTATTTCTTATGTTGTCTAATACAGCAAAAAGGAACTCAGACGTTTCACGAGATAAGTTACGACCACAAACATAATTAAATAACACATCGACTGACTCGTCGGTCGAATGGTGGCAAGCACAACTGCTGATCGAGATAAATGAATTATTAAAATTTGAAAAAAGTAACTCCTGGCCTACGTCAGCCTTCCGAAACTTTACCTCTTTCTGCCTGTAAGTATCAAAGAAATCTTAACAAAATAAAGCCTTAATTACAAGCATAAAGCAATAATATTGTGTCTTTGGATTGTTAAGTAAAATATCAAAAAACCCTTTATATCCAATATTAAGTATGTATTTTAAAATCATTTAAATTTTACGTACAATGTCTATGGTGGCACGGACCAGTTATATCAGACACCTGCCTATTAAATGCAAAATAAAAATTAAATAATGTAACTAATCTTCCTTTAATTTTTTTTATCCATCACGTCACAGGTTTTTATTCATATTGGCAACAAAAGCGACGCCCATTCATTCTGCTTTCATGCTTTCACGTTCTAAATACCAACGAATAACACGCATCGTGCATAGCATATTCTACGCTTAGTTCTACTGCGTCAGTTAAAGTAATTCTATCTAAAAATAAGTAGAGTGAGAGTGATTCAGTTAAATAACCTTAAAAATTATGTTGAAACTTGAAACTTTAAAATTATGTTGATTCGAAAAATATTCGGGATGTTCCTAGAAACTGTAATTCGAAAATACCTACACGTCATACTTCGCGGGATTTATACGATAAGCCATTGATGGAATCGTGACACAATATTTGACATTTAATTTCTCATTTATTCTTATTTTGTAGACAGCTTTCAGTTACATTTAAACGCCAATAGGCATTAAAGCACAAATTCTCGATATCTTGACCGCGCTTAGCAAGAATCGACAAATTTGAAATTCTCGACTAATCAGAGATAAAACAGCAGCAAAACAATTCCAGATAGCCAATAATAAAGTGATCAAGTGACGGAAGCCAAACGCTAAATGTATTCGAGTGTGTTGAAGCCACAAGTTATCGTACAGCGAGCCGTCGCGTGCGCATATTTTCGCGTGCCGACGCCACCGTGGGCGCGCGTACGCGGCGCGCATGCGGACGCCTCGTGTCGAAACTGTTGGACACACGGACCGCCGTTGGGGGCGTCAGCGGGTTGATTCGTAACGAAATTTTCTTCATTAAACAGTACCCACACGAATTTCTAGTCAAGTTGCTTATTTTGCAATGTCATTTGCTTTGTATAAGATGTATTGTATACATCACTACCGACACTCGTGTTCCTTCGAAACGGAGCATCTTCAAGTATATGGAGTTAGCAAAACACAAATACGGATTTACAGAAATTCTCATAGATGGATTGGAATTAAACAACTCTAATGGAATGGTATTGGGAGTCTAAAATATTTCAAAGTTTAAAATAGAACGCCTAGTATTGATTTGGTTGTCGACACGCACGTATGCCAGCGTGGCTAAATATTAAAAAACAGTTATGCATCTTCATCAACTCTTATTGTGATAACAAACAACATGATACTTTTGAATTATACTGAACGCAGAACACTCCCACATTTCATCGGTTAAGTTTACGTCCCACTAGGGAATAGGTGGTGAGCCTATGGCCATGCATCGGGCACATATCCAGACTCCGAACCACTAGTACCAACGAGGCAGTTTAAATAATATTGATATATTAATCATTATAAATTGTAGGTAGCTGTTAGCAATGATTAGTGCGACGCATGCTAAGTGCTAAACTAGAAAGCGACGAATCGGTGTTGGGCAACGGACGCGTGTGTTTTCAATCGGTGTTGCCATTTACCAAGAATAATAAGATGATGACATTATACTGTCAAAATTATTATTCATATATCACCACGCCAGGTCGCTTACGAGGTAAGCAGAGTGCCATTTCATCCTTTTCTTCGAAATGTTTCTGTCCTTATAGACCTGAAGCGCTTTCACTATGCTACCACTGTTTTTGTTACTAACGCAACTATATAACACCACGCCTGTTTCTCCCTGAATAACTGGACAGAGGAATGTAGAACACTCCCACTTCTCATGAAATAGGGGATGAGCCAACTGCAATAGAAAGACCACAGACTCACGTTTCGTATTACTCGTAATTTTACATTAAACAGACCTGGAAAAAGCTCTGCTGTTTGAACTGTCAAAATAATAATTATGTATTAAAGTTAAATGAATATGTACTCGTAAGTTTAATCTTAAACATTTTAGCGATACATTCACCTTACGAATCTGCTTATTAAATATAAAAAAATACCCAAGTTCCCAATACAAACCTATTTAACGCTATTTTATTGTCGCCCATCCTGTTGTCATGCATACTGATAGGCTAAAGTTTTTTTTTATCTGTTCACGATCCGGGTTTTTGGCACTTCGTCTTTTAAGTACGTGCGCCTATGATGTCCACAAAGTTGATAATTTATAAAATATTTTATAATCAAATCGTCTATGGATAATAATAAGAGATATGACCATTATTTTTAAACGTTTATGTCTATATTCTTGTAAACCGCCTTAAAGTTAAACTAAAAGGTACAAAATAAACTTAATTCCCAATGGGCAACCCACCTAGTGATCCTGGGTGTTCTGAATCGAGCAAGTCAAAACTTTTTTAATTATATCACATCCAATATTATTATAACATAAACTGATAACAACAGAATCTCGTTTCAATCAAGATTTTTAATTAACAATATATTTCAAACAGGCCATGTAATTTGATATGTTTGCGGCCAGTTTCCACTTGCTGCGGCTATTGTAGTCATACCCCCATAGTTCATTAGTTGCGGTCACTCACTCACTAGGGCTCAGTACGTAGGTACGATCCATCGACACTGGTGCTTATGTCTATTGTACTATAAGCATGTGCCACGAAAAATTTCTAGTAGCTTTAGTGAAGGCACAAGGTAATTAGGTTAATATGTTACTTACTTTAACTAATCGAATCAAGTAAATCATCTGTCGAAAGGATTCCTACACGTTTGCTCGTTAGACTTTGGTCCAGAGTTTCAATGACGCACTTTATTGTTTCAGGACAAATGAATTCCATTATATATACTTCAAACATAGATGCATCATAGACGTGAACATAGAGAAATTTTTGCTTTTTATTTGTCGGTCATAGGCTAGGCATACAATTTTTATGCCATCTGCGAAAGGTTGTGAGCAGACACTAGATGCGTCACAACCAAGGCTCGATCGTCGCTCATCAGGGCTCATTAATGGCGCTCGAGTTTGCCCAGCTGTGGACTAAGACTGGCTAATGATGATGATTTACGTCTGCCCCTGCTTGTTCCTTTTTCAAAATCTATTCGCGTCCCGGAATATGTGAATACTTCTAATCTGCACGGGTTTGTGAATTCGAGCAGTCTCATAAGCCTGTGTTGTCCAATCACCGCGTCGGTGGGAATTACAATTATTTTACAAAATATAATGTTGTTGCAGAATTTCTTCAACACCACCCCTTTACAAGGTTCTAGGTTCTTAAGGTTCCGCCAACAATGTCCCCAGGCATTGCGATGTAGACTGCTTTGTCCAGAAATTTGTAAGAAAATGAAGGTGTAACATTCTTAGTTTAAATATATTTAAACGAACGTAAACGTAACTTCACGCCTGTAATCCCCGAAGGGGTAGGCAGAGGAATGCAGAACATTCCCACGATTCACCGATTACGTTTAC
>DWEI01005154.1:0-11050 GCA_018245875.1 Mysoria ambigua
CTATTGTCATGCATCGGGCACATATCCAGACTCCGAACCACTACTAGAAAATCTAAATTAGAAAATTTTGTAGTGTGTGACCCGGGAATCGAACCCGGGACCTCCCGATCGGCAATCGCACCTGCAACCAACACGACCAACGAGGCTAAATATAAAATTAATAATCGATTAAATAACAAGAGTTTATACAAACGTGTTAAATTTAAATAACTAGCAAGACAATCTGAACTCAGAAGACGAGAGGACTAGCGTTGACGAACGAACTAATTCGTAAAAGACATTAAAAGCTCTGCGATTCAGATCTCGATGTAAATTCAGACCATTAGCGCCGTAACACTGCCCCAAGTCCGGAAACGGTTCAAATAGCTAAACTTTATTTCACAAGTCTCTTACGACGTACGGACGTTACAGGCGAATGATGATGGTGAATTTATATACTTTAGTATTTAGATATGATTTGAATACGTTAGAATTACGTAGTTAAAAATAATTTTTAACAATGATGATAATACTAGCTATAGTAACAAACTATCCTTAATATTACCAATGCTATTCCTATTGTCCTTTACGAAATGGATACAGACGACAGTGAACGACAGGACGGCAATGAACAAAATAAAATTGCAAATTTTTTTATGGCTCTTAATTTTTTGTTTTAGAACGAGCGAAACAAAGTGACAAATATAATATATATTTCATAAGGCTTGTCAACCATTGATAACTTTCGTAAAATAAAGACAATTAAAGACCCTTTATATTCTGAGAGAAAATCCATGTCGAACGGTGAAATTATAAGACTTGATGATAACAATGCTGATGAAGATGATAAATGTAAATTTAATCGTAACTTCACGCTAGTAATCTCCGAAGAGGTAGGCACAAGAATGCAGAACAATCTCACGTCCCACCAGTGACGCTTACGTCCCACTATGGAATAAGTGCTGAGCCGATTGCCATGCTTCGGGAACATATACAGACTCCGAACCACAACTAGAATTCTAACTTAGATTTGCTAATACAAAATTTTCTATTAAGAAAATTTTGTACCGTTCAACCCGCTAATCAAACCCGAGACATCCTGGTTAGCATTAACACTTGCAACCAACACAATCAACGAGGCAGTCACACGACCAACGAGTTTAAGATGTAATACAATTTCATAAAGTAGGTATTTAGGTAAGTATGTTTCTTAAACTAACTTATCTATAAAAATATAATTATATAGATATGGTTTTTATCACAGATATGTCCAATTGATACGATTGAATCGATAAGGGTAATAACAGATTAGCTGTCGAAATCTCCCTTTGTGGTTTCCGATCGCTCTTTATCATTTTATTTTTAAATTTTACATTTAGGTACCCAAATAAGTGATACGAATTATATTGTAGGTGTGACGTGACGGTGGTACCTACAACACTGTCTGCACATACGTTAGACCAATCTGTTGTTATTAAGATTATATGTATGTTTATAAGTAGTATTGGTGAATGATCTTCAATTTTTTTCGCTGACATTAAGGTGTTCATTACGACAACATTTGGGATTCATTTGATATGATTTTAAGGTATTTTTAATGACTTCGATTGTGACGGCAGAGAACTTTTCAATGTTTAAATAAATTGTTAATACGGGTCAGAATATACATGAAGCGATTAGGTTTATGTACTGCGGTATATGGTAATAGGTTCACCTGATATTCTGTGGATAGCATAATATTACTAGTGAAACCTGGGAATACTACACTCCTCTGCCCACCATTTCAAGGAATGGTGTGAAGCTATGTTTGTAAAATAATTGAGGTGCAACGGTCATCACTAATAGATAAAAATGTAATTGAACTTGAATTGACGTAACTTAATCAGAATACAGTAATTCACCTCATTAGATGATAATCAGCTGATGATATGAGTAATCCCCGAAGAGATAAGAAAAGTATAGTACACTCCCATATTTCACCAATTACGTGCGTTAAGTCCATCCAAAAAAATATGTCGACAATTTTATTTTTTACATTTATATTCTGCAAACATAAATACTAGGTCTGTAATAATGATATGTTTCTCTAAATCAATCATAAGATCATAATTATCATCATAAAACCAGTTCAAAACCGTCGCTAAGACGGCATGAATAGAATCCGCGTTAATACTTCTATATTTACACTTAAGAAACAATATGTAAACCTCTAAGCTAAGTCATGTCCAGGCAAGTCCATATATGTCCAGCAAGAAGTCGAACTCAGTACATAGACCAACGCAGCTATCAAAGGAAATGAGTCATGCAACTCATAGCATAGATTGAATTTTTTATAACCCTAAAATATATTGCCCCTGTACCGTTAGAACCACATATTTGTATCATAAGCCATGATTTCAAAACATTCCGTACCTTACCCACCATTCGTTGGAGCTAGCGTCCTTATTTTACCAATAAGAAAGAAACAAAGGGGAACTTTCTTCTCACAAATGGCAATAAATAAAATGAGCGCTCCGTTTTTAAAGGTTAAGATTTAAAAAATAAGAAATGTCGGAATGTACTTGGCGGGGGAAATTTTTCTGAATAATTTTCAGACCCTTGCAGAGCAACCCATAAATAATACAAAATTGTGTTTTGTCATGCGAACTCGGTATAAAAGATGCTGTAACGGGAAAATATTATTGAAAATCTGAGACCTGGTGTACAACGCAGAATGGAAAACAAAAGAAAACGATGTGAACAGTTTTTCTAAACTAGACTCTATATCCTCGAGCTACGGACGTTGGGTACTCACGAGTATGTATGGAGATATGAGGATCCAATTTTATAGAAATCAAGATATATACATATAGTTCACAACAAGATATATAGTTCACAGAAGTATATGCCAATGTAAAAAGTTTTTTACGCTTTTTGTAGAGCAAAGACATACTTAGATAAATGACAGCTTCTCTCATAGAACTTTTGCAAGCGAATGCATATCTAGAGGTCTTAGATTTATGCTGGTATATAGAAATAAACTCTTAGCAACAAACTGGTAGTGTTACACTCCACTGCCCACCCCTTTAGGGAATCCACAGGTGATGGTAAAAACTAGCTGTGTCTATTACTTGCGAGGCGCAAGATCGACATCATTTGTGTGTAGCGACGGTAGCGAACACATTATCCGTGAAACCACTGGTTTATTAGTCGTGTAACTACTAAAGTTTTCATGATAAACAAGGAAAATTAGGATTAGAACCACGAAGAACAATTTACCCTCCGTCATATATATGTACATAAATTGCATTATAATTAATCTTAACGAAGACGCCACGAATACGCCACGAAAACTTTAACTTTATTTTGATGTATGAATATTACAAAATTATTTTAAATTTTTTTTCTCACAACACATGTACGCAGTGGAGGATTTTTCAATGGTTTGGTCAAAGATATTTAAAACAGAAAGAGCATGTCCAGTATATAAGAATAGATATATTTGGCACTGACACTCTGCCTACCCCGTATAGGAACATACGGGTATATATTAAGGAACAAGCGTTAAATGAACCTTTTCATCATTTACTCGTATCTTACAATACACGAACAGGTTATACATCTATTTACACTTTATTTTAATACCTATATGACTGCCTTGTTGGTAATTTTGTTTGCAAGCGCTACTGTCGATCGGAAGATACCGAAGATTCGAATCCCAGGTTGGGCACTATTGGATTTTTCAAATTTAGATTTACTACTAGTGGCTCGAAATCTGGGGTTGCGCCCGGTGTGTGACAATAGGATCACCACCTATTCCACAGTAGCACTTGTACTACACTCCTCTGCCTACCACTTCGACGATCGCAGGGGTGATGTTGCCTTTTTGCAATACAAAATATTTATTAGTTACACAAACGCAAGTATTACAATCCTTTAACGAAACCATACAACGCTAAGGAGGCTGACTTGAATCAAATGTATATGTATGTAGTC
Organism: Mysoria ambigua; assembly: GCA_018245875.1. Classification (NCBI taxonomy): domain Eukaryota; kingdom Metazoa; phylum Arthropoda; class Insecta; order Lepidoptera; family Hesperiidae; genus Mysoria; species Mysoria ambigua. Next base: position 3,955 of record DWEI01005154.1, read on the forward strand.
TCAGACAGGTACAGACGCAGAGTCTTACTAGGAAATAATAGTTTTCATTGGTTAAAGGACAGGACAAAGGAGATGTCCATGTTACATACAAGCTTTGTTGCGTGGGTCGCACGGGATATCGTGGCGTATTGTGTTGTCGGATAAATTGTAAGTTATACCGGTTTTATTTCAATACGTGCTTTATTTAGATTTTATTGGCTTTGTAGCTATTATTTATAAGGATCCCGCTGTTGGAAACCAGTTTTATTGAAAAAGTAATGAAAGCAAAACACCAAAGTGCTATGTTAGATTTGCGTTTATAAAGATGAAAGCTTATAAACTATTTTTTATTAAACTGAGAACTCTAACGTTTTTAAAACTGAGAACTGCTCTAATATCGATCAAATTATATCGATATCTTGCATAGTTCCAGATCAATCATGGCCAGATTGTGAAAACCAGCACATCTCTGCACTTATCTGTACTTCTGTGCACTTCTCTGGACTTCTCTGTACTTCTCTGGACTTCTCTGTACTTCTCTGGACTTCTCTGTACTTCTCTGTATTTATCTGTACTTCTCTGCACTTCTCTGCACTTCTCTGCACTTCTCTGCACTTCTCTGCACTTCTCTGCAGTCGATGAAAGTTCACAATAAAAGACGTCAGCGTTCGGTAAACTGCATGTTACTTCTATGTCAATATCAAATCTTAAAAACTTATGAGATACAAATATGATCACGAAACTTACAAATATACATACCTATAGATGCGCGAATTCACGTATATGCATTTACACATATAAAATTCTAATGACATATATTTTGCATGTGAAGCATTTTTTAGAAGTTTTAAACAAAAATAAGTACCTAATCTAATCAGTACTGAAGCTACATAAGATTTAGTAAGGCTTGATTTCTTTTGTCGACAGAAACGTAGTATACTTTGTAATCAGATCTACGCAGAATGTGTGTTGGATAAATTATATAAATCTCACGTAGAATTAATAATTGAGTAAACGTTACAGTGTCAAAAATCGATTTTAATAATTCAATATACTTTAATTAAAATGACAAAAATTTAATAAAATTTGTGGTCCTACGAATTTCATTAAATTTAAGCACTTTAATTCTAGTTTCATAAAACCAAATATAGTCCATACGAAACTAGAAGCTGTCTGTAAGGAAATAAGTAAGTATTAAAATTCTCGAAGGCATTCTCATTCGAAGTAACCACGAAATTGGAAATTCAGCTTCATTCCCTTAACCGGAAGCCACCTGCCGTCAAAGTTTCCTCTTGCGTCGCGTTTGAATCAGAATGGGGCCTGATTAGATACTTGTTCGTGGCAAAGTTCAACTGAATGTGTGGCGTAATAGGATTTCGGCAAGTTTTATGTAATGCAAAGATTTCAATTCAATTCATCATGAAATTTCTCTAGATGCGAATCTGCTTTTACTTTTTATGTAATATTCAATCGTGCATACATGTCTTCACGCCAGGTCCCTTACAGGGTAGGCAGAGAGCACATAGTGCCAAATATATATCTCTATCCTCACAGACCCGCCGCGCCTGCTCCACATTCTTAACTGTTTTCGTACATGCACGATTTCGGAGACTTTTAACTTCTCCAGCAACCAATTCAATTTTACATAAATCGTGCTCATATGTATTCGCCCAGTTTGAGACAATCAGTAGTATCATTGTCGTCAATCATATTTACTGATCCCTCGTTCGACACAGATCTATTCTTCAGTTTAGCAGAGTATTGGAGTATTTTCCAGATTTCAGGAAGAACAGTACGTACAAGTCGTATTATATGAAAATAACATTTTACGGATGTTACGGTACGGGCGCAAACAGACGTATTTAATTTTCTATCATAACACACCTGTATATTTTAATTTTTCTCTTTAATTTTAGTTCGATCTTCATATTAAAATACAGCATTACTCGTATTCGGAATATTTTTTCACTCTCGGATGTAGCAACAATGCATGTCAAGTGGCTGGTTTAGTTTCACACAATATACATTATGCAGTTATATGTATTTTTTCTATGTATTTTATTTTTAATGGTTCAGTAAAGTCATACATACTAAGATCGATACAGAACACAAACTGTAAATTATGGGTCGGTTTGCGATTGTTAAATTTAGCTGTCCTCGCTAGTTACCGACGTACTGACCGCCGGCGCCGGGGGGTCGATACGCACTGCATTTCACTTTACGGATATGAAACATTTTGGTAGCTTACATGTCGCATGTCACATATGCAAACTTTTATGTCCGTTATTAAAATAATGTGACAGCTTTGGTATAGTTATAAGTGGCGAATGAAGTTTGTTTATGAAGTCACGTGACCAGTGAAATCTTTTAGTCTCTAGATGCTCTTGCTAATAATGTAGATTATACGAGTTATAAAACTTTCATGCAGGTCGGAAAGCCTAACGTGGGGATTGCAAGCAAGTACATAGGCCTTCACATACCTATGCTAATCCCAGCTCTCTTCAGACGTACCTTGAGAAAACCTTGCGTGAGATGTCCCAAAACAAATAAATTAACATCACAATACCAGTACACATTGCGTTCTTGTTCCGCGCACCAACAGTGGGTAGACGCGCTCGCTGTGTGTTGCACGATCGTTCGCGACGATTTACGTCCGGCGATAACGAATCCTTCCTGAATACACATCGTTAAGTAGGATGGATAGCATTTGTTTTTACCGCGCTCGGCCGTCTGCAACAACCGGATTGGAAGTTAAGAAAAGTTTATATTCACATGTCGCAGTTGCATTCATAAGTTTATGTTCACGCCAGGTCCTATACGGGGTGGGTAGAGAGCACAGAGTGTAAAATATCTCTATCCTCACAGACCTGCCGCGATTATATTAAATAAATTAAAAATCAACTCATATTTAAACACAACATACTAATATGAATGTTTGTTAGTCGTGTTGCATGCGCGACTGCCGACGGAGTGCTCCTTGTTTCGATTCTCGCCTCGGTCGGCCGCCGTTGGATACTTCCAAGTGAGATTCTTCAGTAGAAATTTGTAACAGCAGCTTTAAGTCTACATGTGTGCCCGGTGCATGATGTAAACGTGAGTAGTGAAACGTGGGAGTGCAATACACTCTGCCTACACCTTCGCCGATTACAGGCACAATGTTGTTTTTTAAATATCAAAATATGATAGTAAATGTTTGAAAATGTAACGTTAAATGCATTTAGGATTTTTATAATTATGACAGTGGCTCATTAATTGTTTTTTTCACTTTAAAATATAAATATATGTATGTACATAATTATGTTATAGTTATTATTCTGTTCACGCCAGGCGCCTTATGGAATAGCAGGAGAGCCTCAGAGCGAAATATCTTTATCCTCCCAGACGAGTAATACTTATTTCAACTTCAGTATTTATATGCTAGTCATAATATTACAACGTTCGGCAGCCAATTGTTGGGTGAATTACACAACTTCATCGTATGCCATCCAAAATAGTATAGCGGAATATTAAACGCGTAAAAATAAAGGATTTTCCATTTCTGAGACATTGAAATTACAGTTATAAAAGTGCATTGACTTAAATGACTTAGAAACTAAATGAAAAGCGCAAAGTAGACTAAAAACGAACGGTTTCAAATTGTGAACATGTCCTTACTTTAGGTCGCGCTATACAACTCCTATGAAACTATTAGAGAACTTTACAACTTGATCGAGGCACGCCGCTCTTGACCGCTTTAACCGTAACTTAAACCTATTCTACTAGCTTTCTTCTTTGATATCCATAATATATTCCAAGTGTTGACTTGCTAAGCATATTTCAGACCAAAGAGTTATTATGTGACCCGAAAAGCTATAATAAATTTTGCAACAAACGACTATGAAAACGTTCATTGCGTAATCTGTTCCCGGTCGGCACAATTGACCCGTACAAAGCCAGCGATGTATGTGTGGGTAGGATGGAGTCCACAGTTATAAATAACGTGGTGGTGGGCAGCTGTCGGCGCCATGACCGCGCATCCAAGTTATAAATCACGGGTCATTTCAACACTCCACTAGAATAAGCCACACGAATTTATACCTATCCCAAACTCTACATTCAATTTACACGTCGACATACCAGCACACGTAGATATGCGAGCACCCGCACAGCGGTGCGGACGAGACGGCGAGAACGGTTCGGAGGTTGGAAATTCGATTCAAATACTGTGGTTTATATGTATATAGTTACAATCGGTCATAATTTAATATATATTTTAAAATTCAATACGGATTTAGTAATCAATAACTAAATTTGACTCCAGAAAAAATATACATTGCACAAAATGATTCCTAAAAGATTACGAGTTGATTACGTCAAAGAATACATTAGATTTTATATGACTGAAATCAGGCTTTTTTGAAATGAAACTTTTGAAAATAACTATAACGCATACCATGATTCAGTAGAAGATGGATGCGGTGAAGCGAAGACAGGGAGCGAAGACTCATACTAAAAGAGTCCTATGTCCAGCAGTGGACTAAAATAGACTGGTGATAATGATGTCCATGTTACTAACATGTCCAGTGTTTAAAATGTGGATCTTTTGAAACTAGAATATGGAAAAATAAAAAAAGGAACTCTACTTAGACTCGCTAGAGAACAAGAAATACGTAGAACAGCACGCTCTCTACATTCAATATCACGATACCTCGACACACGAAAAAACAATAAGTTTACACAACTTTTACCAGCAGTAGTGTATAAAGACATTCTATGAAGATATACAAACAGCTAAAATACGAGTAAATGGCATTGCCGAGATGCCTGTCCACGTGCACGAATGGCATCCGCTATATACAACATACACTTTGTGTCATATGCAACTGGCATACGAATATTGAAATACGGAACGACATTTACATTTATACTGAGACTCAGGTTACAATGTATTTATTTTTACATTATGTATTTTTACGGTGTAAGCTGCGAAGGGATAGGTAGAGGAGTGTAGTACAACCACACGTTTCCCCAGTACCGTTTCCACCTCACCTGAATAGGTTGTGAGTATATTGCCATACATTGGGCGAATATTCAGACTCCGAGTAACTACTAGAAAGTGTAACTTAGAATCCAATAATGCCCGACACTGGATTCGAACCCAAGACCTCGCGCCAGTATTCGTGCTTGTAAAATATACAACCAACGAGATAGTTGAATTGTGTAAATAAGGATATAAAAAGAGCTTAAAATTCCTCTAAATGTTACCCAGAAATCGTCTGTCATATGTCATCTATTTTACCAAAGTTTTTTTCCGTAAAATAAGTGAATAAAAACCATCACATCGTTCTACCAAGCTGCCAACCCGCACTTGGGCAGCGTGGAACCATATAATCGATATGGATCACATCCTGTAGTTGATGAAAAGTAAAATCAATTGTGAATTGTATGAAATGCATTTTGAATATTAAAAAATATTCTCCAACTTTCCGGCGCGGTCAGACAAATCCCCAGCGGAGGCTGTCACCTCGTGGCGATGCTGCGACGAGGCGATAAATTTTCACAATTGGAACCCAAAACGTGAACTCGCCTTTTGTGCCCCACTTTTATATTTAACGTGTACTGCAATGTGGATGGCTAATTAAATTTACCAATGTAAAGGAATTTGTTTTGTTTCTGTTGCATACATTGTTGCGTGTGGCGGATAAAGTAAGGTCTTTGTCTAGCTTTTGTCTATTGTGTTCGTCAAAAGTTAAAGTTAAAGCAGTTAATTTTTCAATTTCTCTTTCTTAATTTAGATATTAGAGTGTGAACCATGTGTGTTGTATTTAATCTACAATATAATATTAACATGCATAGAAAATGTAGTTAATGTCCGCGCGAGTATCATACAGCTTTCTTTGAGTAGTTCAGATGTCTCTAGATATAGCAATTTTTAAAAGGAACGAAAATATTTAAATCAATGTTCGCATCATTTTAATTTGTGAAATATTCAAAACAAGCGGGTTACACACTCAAAACATTCCCCACAAAACTGTATGATCTAACTAACGTAATCCTCGCAACGCTTGAACATTCTTAATTTACCCCGAGTTGAACTGACCAACGGACAATCCCATTACATCTACACAGTAGTCATTGTATTTGTTATACGTAGGGTTACAGACTTAAGCGCATAACTTGACAAACAATCTTTCAAGAAAATCAAATCAAAAATTGAGCTCGTCCGCCTACCTCTTCAGTGCTTACAGGCGTGACGTTACATTAATTACTTTAAAAATTCGACAAATATTATATAATAAATTAATCTTACATTGCATTTACAAATATCAGTAAAACATTCTTGGTCCGTGTGATATAAACGACTTAATTAAAAAGTTGCAAATTTTTATTTCGTACATGTCCAACATAGGTACTTATTCTCAAAATATTCGTTTCTCTCATACTAATATGTGCTTGTGCTACAACTCGCCCACTTGGTCGCCTACGATAGAACATAACTTTTATTGCACGAATTTCATATGCGAGATGAAATATTAAAAATATCTACCGGTCTGCATCCGGTCAGACAAATCCCCGTCATTTCTCCCAGATCACGCCGCGAGGTAGGATAGAGTTCACAGAATGCACATCCATGCACAGAATACGAAACCACTTTTGTAGGAATGAATTGGATATATTCGCTCTATTGAATGCTGATACAGATATATTCAGTTTTAAATAAACTCTAATTTAATACTCTCATTTATTCTTATAAATATAATCATTTACTTAGCAGTTTGATTTTGTTGAATGTGTAATAAATTTTCGTTATAGAATGGAGCCAATGTGAACATAATATAGATAGTTGTTATATAGATTTAATCGTACAAAGTTCAGTAAAAGTGCAAATAAGATCAATCGCTTATCGTACATACAAGTACGTTATTACCTCGTAAGCTTAGCCTCTCAAAGTAACTTGCCGCTTAAAGTAACTAGTCGCTTGCCGATGTAACGATTACAAGCGATTTGTAATGGTTGTGAATTGAACAATAACTCGTGCAATCATTTAATCTATACTGTAGAACTGGAGCGGAGTACGCTTCTGGTGTCTCGCAGCTGTGCCATAAATATATACTTAATGGTGAGATATAAAAAAACT
>DWEI01005155.1:0-11049 GCA_018245875.1 Mysoria ambigua
TAGTAGTAGTTCGGAGTCTGGATATGTGCCCGATGCATGGCAATAGGCTCACCACCTATTCCATAGTGGGACGTAAAACGTAACCAGTGAATTGTGGGAATGTTCTGCATTTCTCTGCCTACCCCTTCGGGGATTATAGGCGTGAAGTTATGTATAAAAGATATTTTATATAAGCAGGACAGCAAATTTGAAGTAGCAATATGGTCGCTGCAATCCGACGGCCTTGGATGTCTGCAATACAACCTCGATAAAGACTTTAGGATTATTTTATTTATTTTCTTTGTCTTTCCTTTGTTTCTTTGTTTTACCCAGCGGGCCAATATACCAATGTAATCGTACAAATGCACCACTACCCTTAAACAGAGTTTTAAACAAAATGCCTACTATACCCCCTTAATCAGAATACGACGTCTTTCCGCTTTAAGGCATCATGGAACTTTTCGCTGTCGTAAGCTCTTTTTAACAACCCTATTCTGTATATCCTGCTTCAAAATGTATATTAATTATTAGAACATATTTAAATGAAAAAACTAGTATTTTTTTCTTTCGATCTTACTATCATTCCACCTTCAGAACACGGGTCTCGGCTTAGAATGAGCGCGTTAATGCCATAGTCTACCACGCTGACCATCTACGGGTTGGCAGTCTTTACACTTTACTTTGGAGAACGTTTATTTTAGCAACTCTAAGGCATGCAGGAAAAGTGTGCAAGTTGTATTTAACTTTAAAGCGCACATTCTCAAGTCACTCATGTTGGAAACGCTGAGTTTCAAAATCACTAGGCCATCACTGGTTGGATCACAAATACAATGAATTTAAATCGTGGACAGTGTGCGCAGACACAATAGCGAATCAACCAAACGAATGATTTTTCAAGTGTACTTACTGAAGTGCATATAGAGTATTCAAACTAGTCACATCTGCAGATGAATGGATTTGCTGTATCCGTTTACTGACCACAATGTTATTTCCGAAATAAATCTTTTTGAAATTTCTCTTTTTATTTCAATCAGTGTTATACGAGTATATACGCTTTTATCTATACATGTTAAACTATTATTCAAGATTTTCAATGATATGCTTGCTCAGTATTCATCATGACATTTTAACATACCTATTTTTTAAATACAATTTTATCTACTGGTAAAGAACAAGTTATCGCTAGGGAGACTAAGGAGATTCTTAACAAAGAGAAGATAAGCGTTCTTAACTTTTCAAACGCACTTGGATATTATTAAATCATATAAATCACGATATAATTCATTGTATATAATAGGAGAATAATCGATTGGGGAATATGTCGTGCAGAACAGCTTTGTAACTAACAGGCAAGTACAAAAAGTTCCTAGAATTGAGATAATTATATCTGTGAACGAATTATTTTCCTTTTAATATTCCGTAAGTACCATCACACCAGACCCGAAGCTACTAAGGTTTTCTAATTAGTAAAAACCAATATGTAGTACTCGACTAATGACAACATGCTTAACATTATAACATACATACTGTACAAACAGAATACTACCTTTATTGTGTTATTAGAACAATTTCATTGAAAGCTACACATGATGATGATGAAGATGAGGACAATTTCATTGATAACTACACGGAAGTGTAAACATCAACAATTGCGAGGTACACAATACGACATCGTTAACAGTTTTCCTTATATTTTGGAACACAACTATTCTGGAGTTTGTTGTACTTCGTTGATGCCACCCTCTTTGCTTTTGAAATCAATAAAAGCTACACGATTATATTGTACGACATAAGGTGTTCACAATGTTGCTTTGTATGAAGTATTGTCAGCTTGTCCAAATCCACTGTGGACATGTGGATTGCAAAGCACAAAGCGCCATAGAGCGATCAATGATTGGCGAACTAATCGAAATTTAAAATTATCTTGCTGCAAGTAAATGTTAGTCTATTCATATTAAATATACCTAACGAATCACGAAATTGGATCAAAAATAATTAATTTCAGTTTACTTCTACTGGCGCGTAGTGAAAAAAAATATATCTACTGCACGTTTTTATTTTCCACAAAAAAAGCCCGCACTCAGGATTAAGAAACAAAATGTGATGTAAGATAGTTATAATGGCTATAAACCAAAAGGCGTACCATTAAAACAAATTTAATTATTTTCTACACCCAAACAGCGTAGGGCCGCTGTAAATTTGGTAGGCTGTTCGGTAGAGGTCGTAAATATAGCGATGTAAATGTAACGCGCCGTTGGACTGTCGACGGGAACGTGTTGGTAGCCAACTTGTTCGGGGAAGTGCTAAGTTTAGTTGCCGTTCTAAAGGCCTATAGTACCGCAATGGCCATTACCTGACTGAAACAACCAGAACCAGCCGCTTTACGTGCCCTCCGAGTCACGAGCGACGCTCATAAAATTCTCCAAGTGGCGTTCATCCGTCTAAGGGCCAACAACACCAGACCTTTAATTTGTGTACGTACTGTTGACAAAACGCTTGCAATACGTCACCGCATTAAGGCCATTACCGCCTCGCCGTTTCTGTATATACTTCATTAACTAAACTCTATATATAAAAAAGGTGTTTTGCTTACTCATTATTTAAGAAATGTTTTTCGTCGGAATTCTGCGTCACTTATTATTTATTAAAGTTAATAATATAAATACCACAATGACGTCAATTTCGTTCAAAGTAATAGCAGACATACTTTATGATGTCAGCTTCATTGTGCCTTCTTATTATATTATATATACATACATACATTACTAAAGGAAAATGGTAAAATTATTTTGACCGTTTACATCTGAGTACGGTTCGAACAATTCTACAAATAATCAGATAATCATAATCATTATTTTTTGCAAAATATAGTACATAGGTTTTTAAAAATATACACAGTTTAATCATATTTGACCCATATGGGCAAGCATTATGTTAATACATGAGGTCCTTTACAAAATTTTGAATAAAATTATAGGAAAAAAAAATTTAAACTTGTATATTTTAATCATGAACATCATCATCACCAATATCAACATAATCAGCCTATTTTTATCTACTGCTACATATGGCACTGATCACGTACAAAAGACGCAACAATCGCCTATTTACGCGTGCTTATGCCTCAATAGGCGATCGTTCAGATTTTGGATTTCTTCTGCACGGTTTCAGTCTAAAACGGGACATGGAAATCACTACGTTCTACCGCTAAGCCCTGCTATAGTTCAAAACAACAGATCCCCGCGGTGTCGTTTCTGAATCGCACTTTAACTATCGGTCGGTATACGGTGAGTAAAGAAATATTATTAGGCTGAAATATCACATAAACATCGACGACAACCTATAATTAACATGTTTAGGCTCCTTATCTACCAGTACCTAACAATAAAATTATAGAACAAAATGTATTGATATTAAAAAAGTCAATAGAATACGCCATCGAAACAGTCAATGTGTTCAAGTCAAAACCGTACTTCTAATCAGTCCAACTACGCAAATATTTCAAATATAAACTTTAACCTTATCAATGCGCAGGAAGTCACAATTTGTGAGCCGTGACTCACTTATCGGCATACTTAATCACCAAGTTCACGTATGGCTGGTCGATATAAGGCATTAATAACTTTCGGAAACGGATGCAAGTGGCGACGTTCGCAATAAATAACATTACGTGTTTTATTTTCTATTCTAATAGCGCAGCTCTTGAGGCACTGGTTTCCGGAACCGATTCCATCTTTGTCTGACGCCCGCCTGATCGAGTAACGAATGAAATGTCCAAACTACATGTTTTTCAAACGGCAACGAGAAATATACAAATGTTCACGATAAATGTACAAATATGCCAATATTTCGAACTATGTGCTTGAATTGTGGCCACCGCGGATTTTAACTGGGTTAAAAAAACGCTGACTTTAAATTTATTTGATTAAAATATTTCGGTATAAACGAGTTACATTGAAAAAATATTGAATCGAAACGATACAATTTATTACAACATGCTGTATAGGTACATTAGTACTAGGTACAATATATCATCTACCTAAATACTAGGTAACATTGTACATTTAAATCTAATAGGTAACATCAAAACGTAAAAACATAAATATCAGTGGATTTTTCTTTCATGTTTCCTCAAGCGGATAATAAAACGACGACATAATGAAGTTTATTCGTAATATTAAACAACAGTAGTCAAATATATGGGTATCTCACTTGTCTTAAACTTTTCTACCAGGATTTCATATCCTGTACTAAAAAAATACTTTGTAACAAGACGTAAGAGATATTATCTATTTAAACGAAACTCCCTTTCCTTTTCTGAAGGTGAAGCAATCAGCTACACAAGCTGGGTTACTGACCCGATTCGAATCATGAATGACTAGTACTAACCCTACTAGTGACTAGTACTAACCCTAGAACTTAACTAATGTATACACCAACACATATAGATCATAATAATAATATATATCGCTATAGTGAATATTTAGAAATATAATGCCTCGTTGCTGTAACAGTTATTCGGACATTAATGTAACATGTATGCATGCAAATTATTAAAATTTATATGGGAAAATTACAATTTCAATTAAATAAAATTACGCTCTTTAAACACAATATACCATTGTTTTATTAAACTACAGCACTCATTGTACGCACATACTCGTAACTGTTGGGAAATAAATGTTTTTGATCCGTACAACCTAAAGATACTCGTAAGTTAATTTGGTCGGAATTAGTGGTTATTGTTACAAGCTTCTTTCAACTGTCGGCCATCGGCTCGGCTTTTCGGCTGTCTCGTTCCTTAGTCGATCAAGACTTGGACAGTCTAGATAGCCATCACGAAACGGGCTAAGTTAACCCTTTGAAGAACGAATGCGAAAGTAATGTTTAATTTAATTTGAAACTGAATATTACAGTTTTGGTTCTCGTTTATGCAACTTTTTAAGGCACATCGTAAGAGTCGGCAAAGATATTATGAATATAAACAAATGCACTTAAAGACCACGAAAAATTTTAAAATTACATAAATATTTAACCCAAAAGGTTCATTAAGGTTTTTAGGTACCAAATTTCAAAGTAATATATTACAAATTATGTAAATACTTATTATATTATTATTTAAACTCGGTACTTAAATTCCATTAGACATTTGATCTACAGCGATTTAGCTAATTATAGTGACGACGAGACTTTAATAAAGTACTCCGTAAAATGTACAATACCCTCAGCAATAATTTCTAGCGCCTATACTTGGGCGAAGATACTCACAAAAACAATTCACAAGCAGAAAATGTGAAATTGTTTATGCAGTCGCAGCCTCCCATCTCACTTCTAACGATAAGCGAACAACATTGATTAATTAATGTAAAATTGAATGAATGGCTATACATTATAAATCTAATGATGTTTACAATATAGCTAGACTGTTTATAAGATATCCTATCTTCTCAATTATGTCTAACTATAGTTATGATTATAAAGACTAAGAGGCATACTAAGAACGCCCGGCGAACGATCATGAACTGATGAACTGAACGCTCCAATTAATTAGTCGTTCAACTATTTATTTGTATCTTATGTTATCTGCCGCTTTGTCGTGCACAGTTGTACAATCACAGAGGTTCAAGAATCTCATTCATCGTGAAGAATGAGCGACGCTCACAATTTCACGATCATCGACGCCACGCCAGCGAACAGCGAAACGTATAATTTATTTTCACTATTTGCCTGTTTTTCGTTTACTTTGATTGATAGCTCTTTCCACGCAATAATAAATTTTATTTTAATAGGGCCGCGAATAAAAACAAGTTTTGGGAAAATTTACGCCCAATAACTGTCATACCAGTTGAATAATAATTAATTCGTTATTCTTCTCGTGATATATAAGATTTGGTAGCTATTTGAATTAGGATAACACAATATCACATTTAAAAAATTTCACCAACATTTTATTACTAATGTATGCGATTATGACGTTTCAAATACATATCGCCAAATGCACCTGCCTTCCTATTTATAAACGCTGAATTGCAAACTCTTTGACACTGTTTAACTCGCCTTTATTAAAGCCGGCTAAATATAATAGAAAGGGACCTTGAAAGATTAAATTGTCGCCATTGACTGTGTATGAATACATAGTTATACTAATCTATAATAGAATTATTGGAACACTTTCGAGGTACAATGTTATATTCGTTTAGACGATTAATTAGTAGCGCAGTTAAGAAGCTATTATCAAGTCTTTATTATCGTCAATCTTTAGATTTTTAAATCAATAATCACATTAATTACATTCGTAATGATTTATTAGAAGATTCCTACATGTAACTAATATGAGAAGGAAGCTGTTTAATGATACGGAGAATTAGTTGATTTTAATATTTTTAGGAGTGATAAAATATATGCACAACTACGTCTCGCCATCCTGATGCTGCACATTAGGAAACAGGCTTCGTAAATTACAAACATACAGAGCGATATATCACTTCATCACTGAAAATAGAATAAACCAAGAAACTCGTGTCCCCATTAAAATATTTCAGCCTTCATTAAAGCCAATGTAAATATTATTCATTCTAAGAAGAAAAGAACAAAATTGCGAGTACAACAAGAAAAAACAATTCTCATAATAACAATTGTCAACTGTGTTACGTAACAGATTAACGACAAGTAAGCCGTTCATGCGATTTCGAGCGAAATGAGTCGTCATGATTGTGTACGACTAATCATGTTTGTTCCACATCCAATTATTCACACCGATTTGTGAATAATTGCATTTCGGCATCTATGTAACGACGACGTCTTTACAAATGAGGTCAATGTTTATACCGGTTTTTGTCTTTATTCATTACGACACGACTCGGTGACAATTAGTCTTACACATAACGACCAATTTAATGTAGAAACTTAGAAAGAGTTAATTAGATAAGGTTTGCAATATAGAAATATTAAATAATTAATATGATACAAAATCAACGTATTAGACACTGCATCCGCAATATATTTAGTAGATACATATATTTAATATACAGAAAAAACGTCCTCGATTATTTTAAAACACCACTGATGCTTACATAATATATTTTACTAAACGTTACAATAGGTTTTATTTATACCACCTCATTAAGTTAATGCCACCTCATTATCATGGAATAAGTACTAATTAAAATGAAAAATCCTTTTATAAATATTTTTAGAAATCCTTTTATACTTATTCTGGATGTCAGGTGATAAAAGTAGTCACTTGAAACTATTGCATCCTCGTTTGTTACAGTCTTCACAAAGAAAATATTCCAATAGGAACGTCAAGTTCTATGTACAAAATGTTCACGAGAGTTTAGTATGTCGACGTCGTATCGTAGTCTTAAATACTTTTCTTAATAGATTCAATTCCGTAAACATAAGATCAATGTCGCGCGACAGCAGGCGAAATCGCTGACGTCAGTTCATTACTGATTTGAAATACAACGATTGAAATATTTACTTACTAATATGCCCATCCTTAAATGGATACGATATAAATAAGCCCAATGAATCGTTACTGTTTGAAATAACATTTTGTTACAGCTGACCATCACATTATACGCACTTTATCATTTTATCGTTACTTCACCTAGAGCTATTTGCTGCGTTAGAAGTCTTTATCAAATATATATTACGTGATATTGTAACGTAACGTTCTTTATGTTCGGATCTTTAACATCAATAAACTACAATATTCAGTTACTACTATTATTATTTATTCGCAATTATTCTTATTTGTTTAAATTATTATATTATTGCTTTTAAAATTCGTATAAATTTTATTATTTCATTAGATAATAGTTTAAGAGACGTAATTACGTTGATAAGGAAAATTAAATTATGCTAAATTATATAAACAATATTATATCATTATGCTATAATTATATCTATGAACGACAATAAAAACTTGAATGATAAATTTCACTTATACGTACAATGGAACAACGGATACTTAAATAGAAGAAAAAGACAATCACAAAAAAAAAAAACTTCAACCTCGTATTATTATTAATCACAAAATAAATAGAGCACAACAACAACCCAATGTTATATTTCTCGGAACAATTTAAACGTTTCACAGACAAAAGCGGAAACGTGAATACAAAGTATCGTGAACCCGGTGACCTTTGATATTCAGTAGCACGCTTTAATTAACTGACCTATCACGTCCGCACTCGACCGCGGAACGGGCCCTTATAATACAGATTTTGATAACAATGCTGCCCACCGTACTTACTGCTTTAAAAACAGTCCACATCGTCCTAAGTGATCACTTGAGCTCGTGGCTAAAAGCAATTTGGAATAATATAGAAAATGCACGGGTGCTCGATCGAACGTGATCACAGAATCGTCCGGTACCAGGGCTATATGTAGCTCTGGAGTACTTCAAGACAAAATGAAGACAGGGGAAGGAAATGGGAAATTTCTTATATAGATTATGGTTTGTGTATGTAAGGTTACACAGAAGACAGATCTGCAATAAGTAATCAAATATAAAAACTCAGTAAAGAAAACTATGCGTCAACGATAAATATTAGTATTCCTCACATACTGTAAACATATTCACATGTATCACGCCTGTAATCCTCACTTTAACCAGTTACGTTTACGTCCCCCTAAAGAATAGGTGGTGAGCCTAGTGCCATATATTGGGCACATATCCAGACTCCAAACCACTATTAGGAAATCTAAATTAGAAAGCTTTCTAATGTTCGACACGAGAATCAAACCCGGAACCCTCCGGTCGGCAGTCACACTTGCAACCAACACGACCAACGAGGCAGTCAAAAATATTCACTTCATTATTAAAATATAATATAAAATATAAGAAATAATATCAACAACAAGAAAACATTCAAAAGAAAACAAAAGCATCAATTACCTGTTCAAATAAATAAGCTAATCAGCTGCGTAGAATATTGGTCGCACTTTGAATGTTAATTTATTATGCGTATCACCTCTTTCGTAATCCACATTTATGGCTTCTGATAAATTCTTGAGCCAAGGTCGCTAATGCAATCACACCGTGGTACAATATGGAAACCTTGAACACTGAGCTTACAGCACGACAAACTGTAACTTATCGTGTTATCGTGCAACGATTAATTTTATTCAATACATTGAACCTGGCCATGTACCTACAGTCGGGCCATTCGAAGGAAAAATAGTCACCGTCGCTCGTACGAGTAAGATGTTGACTATTGTGCCTATATGTTACAAATTTTGATAAAAACTTAAAAAAAACCTTTTCTGCGCGGTTTTCAATCTGTGTCTGCGTTTCTGATCGACACAGAACTAAATTCTACGTCCGAAACTAATCCGTTTCATAAAATTGGCCCAAATGACGTGTCAAAAATTAAGAACTTAAACAAATGGAGTAAGTAGGTAATGATGATAAATTTATACGAGGCCTTGCAAATAGTTCTCAACTTGCTAGCATACCAGATAGATTACATTGAAACATTAGTAAACCTAATACTACATTCGTGTCATAAGTGTGTATAGACATACATTAATGATTTTCTTTTAAACATATAAAAGTAAACAAAACCCAGCGACCACGTGTACCTAGACAGAGATGAGTTGACGTATAACGTTGTAACAAGGCTTTATAACACCCGGGCACAAATATCGCGCGAGTTGCGACACCGCACGGTGTAGCGCGAGTGTTGCGAGAGCACAGCAAACATTGCATACGGTAACCCAGTACCCCGCCGCCTATCGTTATCCGACACATATCAGGTTTGTTATCGAGAAACAAAAAGTCGGGTCAGTCTTAGACAAACAGGCAAATGTGACAGCTTAATCGTACATATATACATATCTCCACGCCATGTCCCTTACAGGATAGACAGAGAGCGCCGAGTGACAAATCTTTAGACCTGCCGCGCTTCTCGTACGTTTATCAATCTCTTCATACATGCAAACAGTTCCGGAGACATCTAAGCTCATCAACCAGCAACTGGACTATTTGATTAAGTTAGATGAATAGTAGCTTTCCCCGGCATCTGCCTTCGTCGACATCATCTGCACTCGCAGCAATGTAAAGCTTATGCGTAGAATATATTTATAAACTTATGATACTAATGACTCTTACATTATTCTAAATGCAAATCGCATAGGAACAATAAACTAAAACCCGTGCTGGCAACAAAATTGAACGAGTGATGTTTTTACGCTTTAAAAAACTTGTGAGGGAGCCGAATTTAATGGAACGTCAGTCGGTAAAGTCGGATTTGGCTTCATGTTGATTTAATCTTTTTAAAAAAAGAAGTTCTCGCTAAACCGAATCTCCATCAATTAGAATACGCCTCTCTTGGCATATAGTTAAAACCAGTTTAAATTCTACCCAGCACAACTTAACGTAAGTTAATATTATCCGGACGGATGAAGATTTGGGGTTATCAGCAAACTAACCTGTCAAATAACTTTACTTGAATAACGACCTCCATCAAGTAGCAAAATACCGCGCCCATCTTTATACTATTTGGACCTGACAAAATATTCCAAGGACTTCGTTTACGATATTATATGCGTGACAAAAAAATAAAATTTTGTGAATTTACAGAAACAATGCGAATAAATATATCTGTCGAATAGGGCTAGTAATTTAGGGCTAGTAATAGGGCATTTTAATAAAAAGATGTTCATGATATGTATTCATACACAATTTTATTTCTAAGGATTTTATTTTATAAAGGACAGTCTAGTGATAACGATTTGTTATAGTTCGTTCGATTCGGCAAATTTAAACCCAACTTCCGAACTAGCAACAAAAAGCAACAGTATTATTAGGTTCACAAAAATCATTGAAATTTCTGTACATTCAATGAAGGTTTGACAGTTTTTACATAAAAATACAAAGCCATTACGACAACCGACAAAACTAAATTACTTCAATACCACATTTTACATTCACTGTTTTCTGCGTACATTAAAAAGAAACGAAACATCACTATTTGACGAAGAAGATATACAACGCGAATGTGGAGGGACGCAGGTGCCGAGGGAGGCCAAGACTCACCTATCTGGATGGAATAGGCCAAA